>RJWJ010006332.1:0-62948 GCA_004363605.1 Indri indri | reverse complement strand
ATACTCTTCTAGACATTGGCCTAGGCAAAGAATTTATGAAGAAGACCCCAAAGGCAATCACAGCAACAACCAAAATAAATAAATGGGACCTGATCAAATTAAAAAGCTTCTGCACAGCCAAAGAAACTGTCACAAGAGCAAACAGACAACCTACAGAATGGGAGAAAATTTTTGCATGCTACAAATCCGATAAAGGGCTAATAACTAGAATCTACTTAGAACTCAGGAAAATCAACAAGAAGAAATCAAACAACCCTATCAAAAAGTGGGCAAAGGACATGAACAGAAACTTTTAAAAAGAAGACAGAATAATGGCCAAAAAACATATGAAAAAATGCTCAATATCTCTAATCATCAGGGAAATGCAAATCAAAACCACAATGAGATATCACTTATCTCCAGTGAGACTGGCCTTTATCAAAAAGTCCCAAAACAATAAATGTTGGCGTGGATGTGGAGAAATAGGAACACTCATACACTGCTGGTGGGACTGCAAACTAGTGCAACCTCTGTGGAAAGCAATATGGAGATACCTTAAAGAGATACAAGTAGAAGTACCATTCGATCCAGCAATCCCATTACTGGGCATCTACCCAAAAGAACAAATGATACTCTTTAAGAAAGACACCTGCACCCGAATGTTTATAGCAGCACAATTCACAATTGCAAAGGTGTGGAAACAACCCAAGTGTCCATCAATACATGAGTGGATTAATAAAATGTGGTATATGTATACCATAGAGTACTATTCAGCTTTAAGATCATTCATTTTAATTGCTGCGTAGTATTCCATTGTTTGAATATACCACAAATTATTTATTTATTTTACTGTTAATGGGCATATGACATTTTTTTACTGTCATGAATGGTGCTGCTATGAACACTCTAGTATATGCATTTCTGTTGATTATATACTTAGGGGTGGATGTATACCTTAGAAATTACTATTGTGTATAAAGCTTAGAAATTATTTAGTCATACACCATGCATATGTGAAGCTTTTATGTATTTTTTAAACCAAATCACTTTTTAGAAATGTATGTTTGTGGTGAGGGAAAAAAATTATCACTCTTTGTGATAGGTACTTTTGAATTTAAATATTTCATTTAATGCTCATAATAACCCTATAAGGTAGTTGGTGTTATTCTTGTTTTATTGATAAGGAAATGGAGGCTCAGAGATGTTAAATAATCTGCCCAAGGTCATGGTTAAAAAATGGCAGAGCCAGGAGTTTAACCCAGATTTGTCTGACTTCCAAGGACATGCTCCTTCTGCTGTAATTCATGTATTATTTTCATAGGTCTATTGTTGCAAAGTAGAACAAACCGAGTGGCTTAAAACAACAGAAATATGTTGTCTTATATTTCTGGAAGCCCGAAGTCTGAAATTAAGGTGTTGATAGAGTTAGGCTCTCTCTCCTAGCTTCTAGTTGTTGCTGGCAATCCTTGGCATTTCTTGGTTTGCAGCTGCATAATTCCAATCTCTGTCTCCATCATCACCTGGCCATCTTTCATCTGTGCATCTGTGTCTTCACATAGCTGTCTTCCCTCTGTGTTTGTATGTCTCTGTGCATCTTCTCCTGTTCTTACAAGGATACTTGTCATATTGGACTTAAGACCCAACCTACTCCAGTATGATCTCATCTTAACTTGATTACATATGTAAAGACTATTTCCAAATCAGGCTACATTCATAGTTACCAGGAGTTAGAACTTTAACATAGCTTTTATGGGGACACAATTTAATCCATACTCCTTCCTACCCCATTCATAATAGTGGTTAAAAATTTACCACGTCGTTTAAAATCTCAGTTTTTATTACTGCAGATATGATGTCTGTGAGATAGGCACCTGCAAGAACAGCACTTGTATGTGATTTGCCAGGAGAATGCAGTGGCTGGGCTGAGTTCAGTGCCAGGCTAATGTTCCTTCTACTTGGTCGGCTTAGCAACCCAAACATCCATGGCTAGTATTCTAATTGGAGCCATGCATTCTCGCATACACTAGGAGAAAGGGATATAGGGACCAGGAAAGGCCCAGGTTAAGGAAGGCTATGCTTATTTATTTATTTCTACAGATGGGCTGCAGTATCTTAGGAACCTTGCATTTCTATTGTTGGCAAGGCGGGCTGGCCAAGTGATGCTATTTTTTCCTCTCACCAGAAATCTCTGTTTTCTCTTAAGTCCCAGCAGAATAATAATCAGTACTCGTGTTTTTTAATGAGCACCTGCCAAGGGCCACACACTATCCAAGAAATTTGGTACTTATCATTTCTAATCCTTAACGCAACCTTTAAGGTAGTTATTCATACCAGCAAAGCCCTTAGAATTAGCCATGATGATGAAAGGCGGGTAATAGCACCTGGTAGACAGTGTGATCCAAAGGAGGAGGGCACCTATCAGTGCAGGATGCTCTGTGGCAAACGAGATGGTCTTGATGTTAGAGATACAATTAGGGGCTGAGAGAGCTTGAGGAACTTTGCTTCAGACTGACTCCTACAGACATCTTGAGTCTGGGCATCAGGTTTGGGTACCCAGTAGGATAAATCTGCTACATGCAGTCTCTTTTGAAAGTCATGAGGGACATACCATTCAGGTCACTTTTCAGAGAGGTGAGCACAGATTGAAGACAGACCAGTATGAAGGGAGGGTTATTGTGGTGGCCCCTCAAGATGCTATCTAGTCCATATCCTTACATTAGAGCAAAACCATATTTATATCAAAGCCCTAAGGGCAAAGAACCCAAATTCAAGTTAAGTTGATGGGCAAGTAGTAGAGGAGGACAGTGTCTAGAAAACTGAAACTGGGAGAGTCCTTGTTTCTTGAAAGTAAAAATCATAAACTAGTGACGCAGGATTTGAATCCAGCCCACAGACATTCTTTGTTTACCCCACATATTTTTTAAATTTATTTGCTATCATTCAAAGAAAATCAGGGACTTTCATATAAAAGTCTGTGTTTCTGGCAGATTTTTGAAAAGTATTTGGATCCACATTCCAATGTGGCTCAGTTGCAGCTGCTCCCTTTTAAAGGGCAGACTCCTTCTCATTTGCTATGGTCTTCTTCAGAGTTGATGCTTGGTCACTTTTTGGTGTTATCTGCTTGGCATCATTTCAGTCTGTGATCTGTACTCTAGATCTTTGGCTCGGAAAGATTTGGAATCAGGCCCGATCCAACTGTCTACTAAACTAAAACAAAACAAAAAGAAAACACCACCAAAATATAAGATCTGTTCTTTGAGGGGTGGCAGAAATGTTCTAAAACTGATTGTGGTTATGGTTGCACAAGTCTGTGAATATACTAAAAAACATTGAATTGTATACTTTAAATGACTGAATTATATGGTGTGGCATATCTCAAAAAGCTGTTAGATAATAGACATCAGACATAGAGTTAGGGAGTGAAACACAAATGATGAATCCACTCCTCAATACCAATCATTGTCACTGAACTCCTAGAAGGTCTCTATTATTGCAATATTGGGATGGCAGCAGACGCAAGTGGTTAAAAGTGTAAAAAATAAATATGAAAAATAGTACCTATTTCATTGGATTGTTAGGATAAGTAAATGAGGTAATGTCTGCAAGTCACACAGCACTCTGGCTGGTATGTGTAGAGCAATGGATGAATTATTGGTTACTATGGCATAGAAGAGACTTAACACTTAGCCTAATAACACTGAGATTGTGCATCTAGCCATTACCCTGATCACAGGAGCAGCCCTTACCAGGACCTCTCCAAATGTGCAGTGAGCTGTAGTTGGCTACAGATCCTCAGTCAGAACTCTAGGAGCCTTAGAGGCTCTTAAGTGATGAAGGAAAAAATTAACACACAAATACCAGAGTATCTAGAGAAGTAGGGACAACCTATTTGTGCCTTATTCAAACAATGTGATGTAGTAGAGTCTCCACAATGCTGAGAGGAGGAGATGTGAATTACAGTTCTGCTTCCACTCCAAATTGGATTCCCTTTTAAAAATACTAATTTTTTTTTAATGTTTGACTTTCCTCATATATTGTAGGACAATGGTATTTATCCTGCTTACCTTAGAGACCAAATAAGAAAGAAAGCATGGAAGTTACCTGGAATAGTACAAAATTCCATATAAGGTAAGATGTTTATTTAAGTATATAAATCAGCGGCCCCAATCGGGTGACAGGTATACCCTCACATAAATGCTAAGGGGGCTAAGACTCTTGTAACAAGAGAAGGGATGGTTTTACGGTTTTTGACCCATTGTTTTTGTAAAGACTCCCTAAAGGATGGTGAAGCTCTTGGCAATTAGAATAGATGCAGCACAGGCTACCATATACCATGAGAAAAAAGAGCTTCTCCCCAAGGGAAATCATCAAACCACTGCCCTTACCCTATTACAGAGTGGAAAATGTCAGCTTCCCTAGATTACAGGGTAGGGCTCCAAAGCAGAGAAAATTATATTCACACCTAGAAATGGGAAATTTCTTCTCTGGGAAGATCTAAGCTATCATTAGGAGAGTGGGTAGGTGGTTGTGACATTTTTTCTTCTTGATGAATCTTATATTCTAAGGAAGGTTTAGAGATGGATTAACCCTATTATATCTCTCCTGCCCCAGAGCTGTCCAGATAACTTCAAATAATTCATCCAATGGACATGGGATAGGCAGGGGCAATTTGCCAGTGAAACAGTTGGTGGATCACCTCGATGAACTAAGTGCAGGTGTTTTTAGCTTGAGTAGGGCCTGGAAGTATCAAGGCATGAGGGACAGCTGATTCCTAAAGCTTCCCACACATTCTTGTAGTTGAACTGGTAGACTAAGGAAGTCATCAACAGCAACTCCTTCTAACTCATTTGGTTATGTCAAGAGATGTTTTAATATAAAAGAGTTAAAGGAGGGAGCTGAGAGAGGGGGAATAAGGTAAAAGTATTCACAAGGCCACACAGAAGAGAAGGGTGCCCTGCCAACAGGGAAATATTAACAACACGTTAGGCAATGCAACAGAGTGGTCGAGACATGGACTGTGGCACCAAACAGACCTGATTCATATCCTAAGTGGCTCTGCCACTTAGCTCCTGTGCCAAATTTAAAATGAGATGAGAACAATATTGATCTCTTGCAGTCTTTGTAGGGACAAAAGGAGAGTGCATACTTAAAGCACGTAGCACATTTCCTGGCACAGAGAAAGTGCTAAAAGTAAGAGTAGTTACTACGGGCTCTTCAGCAGGCCATTCAGAGCCTTTCCCAGTTCAACCCAAGCCAATACTTCTAGCTTCAGTTGCTATCACTCCTGGCCACGTATTGTATGCCTGGCTACAAAGGGCCCACAGGACTGTTCACCAGCTCCAGATTTCATCATACCTATCTACATCCTCCCGTCTTTGCTTATGCTGATCTTCCCACCTAATACATCCTTTTTCTCTTTTCTACCAGGTAAAAACTACCCATCGGGGCCCAGCTAAAGTTTCACTAGTTTTCTAAAGCTTTTGCCTTCCTTTAATCCAAGTGGGATTATAGCTTCCTTCTTTGTATTCCTGTTGCATGTTTTATTATAATGTGTTAAGTGCCATACTAGCATTATCAACAGCTCTATATGTTTTAGTAATCTCCATGAATTTGTGAGAACAAGGGCTCTCTTGTGTGTATTTTTACATTACTAGCACAGTAACTGGCAAGTAGTAGGTATTTGTTAAAGTTTGTTGATTAGAACTGAATTTGTCAATATTATTAATACCTATTCCACCTATTTCACAGTAGGATGCCATGGAGAAAAAGTGTGAGAATGTATGTGAAATCACTAAAAAATAGGATGCTTTGTACTAACATAAGGAATTAATGACTCAGAATTCATGCTGGAGAGTTTAAATAAAGAAAATTTTTCTCTAGTCTTGTCAAATGATAATCAATATGCATATTAATGACCTCAGTGCATTTCCAGCTCATGAAGTGCCTTCTGAATTACCATGAAGTTTTTATAAAAAATGTGTTCTGATGCTTTGACGTTTGGGAATTTGTGACAACATAACTGATACGGTTCCCTTTTGTAACTGGAATATTTATTAGACCAAGGTAGCTCAATCCCCAACTAGTGTGGAGAAATGGGACTTTGACATTTATAAGAAAGAGTGGGAAAGTTAGTAACCTAACTACTACCATCATCTGTGGTGAAAGCTGACATGAATGAGGCAAATACCCCCCTTCTGGAGCACATATTGCCATTCCTTCCTATAGCACACATAGTTCATGTTATTCAGTTTGCAATTTGGTTCCATACACTCTTTTAATCTTTGTTAATAACTGTGTGTGAGCCTGATCTTGCTTTCCACTCCATAAGCTCTGAGATCAAGGACTTGGTCTTCTACTTTTATACTATCCACAACAGTGCTTAGCATAGTTGCTGAAGGCATTGGCACTCTCTCGGTAAGTAGTGGTTGAACATAACTGAATTTAGGGAAATATGTAAAACAGTTAATGCATAGAATAAATAAATTAATACATAGTTTAGACCCAACAAAAACATTACATACATAGGTGGATCAATCTTGGAATCAATTTTATCCAGTTCGGTAATATTTTAATACTTTTATTGCTGACAGCATTTGTATAGGGTTTGTTTTTATAAAGTGCTCTCATAAACTCTTTTTCTCAAAATAGCAAATCTGAGTGAAAATACATACTCAGGTGTTTAGTTGTCAAATAAACAAGGTGAATACAATAGCAAAAATTAACATTTATAGAGCAACTACTATAGAATAGGTATGATTCCAAGTGCTTACTATGTACTTTCTTATTAATCCTCTCCATGACCCTTTGAAAAAGATATGGTCATTATTTTCATCTTATAGATTAAATAAAAGCTGAGGCTTAGAGTGGTAAATTCATTTGCCTAAGGTCACACAGCTAGTAATCCATGAAAGACAACTTCTCCACCAAAAAAGGTTGAGTCAATGAACCTGCAAGGAAAGTCCTACCATAAGAGTAACTAGACAGAGCTGTTTGACAACATTCTTTGCAATCTCATATCTAGAAAATGATTTGAAAAGAGAAAAACAATACTAACTCACAATAGAATAACCAAAGCAACGAATGGCTTTTTCGCTAACAAAAACTAATTCAAAGTTTACATGACATACTGGATCCAAAGCAGCAACCCTGCACTCTGACAGTGTTTTTCCTTATGGGCGTGATAAGCAAAGAGGGGATGGGTCTTTCTGTGGAGCTGAAGAGGATAACTTTATAGACAAACAAGCTTCCCCTAAAACAAGAATCAAGAAAAACCCAGGCTAAAACAAGACGTCAAGAAAACACAAAATGTAAAGTACAATTGGTCGGTGTGAGATTTATAAAGCATAAACTTGTAGGTTTGTTGCAATGAGAGCCTCACCTAAAGGTAAAGATACTACTTTAAGGTGAAAGCCCAGAACTTCTTTCTGAAAGGATCCATTTTTAGTAAAACCTGTTTGAGTGGATTGGCTCTGGCATAAAACTGACTTATTTTATGATCTTTATGCATGGGTTCATGCCCATTCAAGATTTCCAAGTGCTTGGCACAGGTGCTGCCCCTCCCTATTCTTGTGTCAGTAGCAAACATTGCAAATAGATCACTGCATTCTTTCTTATTACCTAGAATCACCCTCAGAGTCATTCTTGACACAGCACTGCAGGTGGCAACTACCAATCAATTAGATTTGACTTGTGAAATAAAACTTATTTGCTATCTATGACCCAGAGTACACAGATTATTTGCAAGTGGAGAGCTAGCTGGCATGATAGATAGCAAACTCTAATAATGACTATGTCTGTAGTAATCCAATGCTACTCAGCAGTAGAGGCTTCCTTCCCTGGTCGTATCTTCCTTCGCTGCTCTGATCATCCCTGACCACCAGCAACACAATCTTTCTCAGTAACAGAAAATAAACTTGCTAGGCATGAGGTAGCTTTAAGAGGACCTCAGGGATCAGGAGCAGTCCAGCCCACTGACTTATTGCCCATCCAAGTCCTCAAATGCTGAGCAATATGATGTTCCATATGAACTTCTAAGAGTTCAAATTCTGTTTGTAAAATGCCCATTTAGTCTCAGTTCTCTCCTACGCGGGGCGAGCTTAGATGTATCTAAAAGAGCATTGGATCATGATTAAGATGGTCCTGGCTTCTAGTCCTGTCTCTGCATCCTTAGTTATAGTTCTCCTTGAGCCCCAGCTTCCCCATCTGTATAATGGAGATAGTAATACCTGCCTTAACTACCAAGTGACTTGTTGTGAAAGTGTTAAACTATTCATTGTATTTTTTTTATTTTTCATTCCATCTCACTACTCCTCAAGTATTTTGTCTCACTTTGCTGGGTGCAATTATATTTGACTCCAAAAGATATTTACAATGGGTGATTACTTTATAAGCATGTTTTGTTGATATTGTATAATTTCATTTTTGAGGGGGGAGTGTTTCTCCGATTTTTACACTAAAAAGTAAAACGATAGGGGAATGGATTGACTAGCTTTTTTAGCCATATGTCTGGTGATCAGATCAGAGTATAGATAACAGAACTTGGTCAATGGGTGTGATTCATAATGTATGAGAGCAAAGCAACTTATTGATCAGCTCAAGTCCTTAGCTATGAGTTCAACAGGAAAGGAAGCAGAGGTTCTCAGAATCTACTGCTCAACCTCACCTTTCAAAAGTGCCCTGGTCATGTAGCCCAGCGGTTTTCAAACTGTAATTTCCAGTTCCCTAGAGATTCACAGGGATGCATCAGGAGCTTCCTTAGATGCTTTAAAAATGGTCTTGCTGTGAATGAATGACTTCAAAATTTGAAAAATATATGATATGGTTTATCTTCCCTGGATTCAGATCCCTGTTTGATTCAAACCAGTACATTTGTTAATTGACATCCTGCCCAGGTTCTGGGGCTGTGCTTATCTAATAACCTCCTTATTTAATATCATACAGCCCAGAACTTGGCCTTGACTTACATGGGTTGTACTTTCCCATGTTTTCTCTCTCTGCCCAGGTTCCTTTGCTAAATCTGGATCCTTACTCTCCATTGCTGAAACCAGGCTTTAGTTCATGCACGTAATGCCTGGGATGATTTTGCAAACTCCTCTCATGGATTGATGAGAATCAACCAGGTAAATCCAAAAGGAGAGTTCAATCCAGCTGGAACTTAATACTTCTAGGCTTAATATTAATGAAATAACATAAATTAGTTCAAATATAGATATAACGACCCCAGGACATGCTGTGAAGGGTGTTCATCTTTAATAAATATACTATTTACAAGGCAGTAAACGCAGTCTTTGTTAGTATCTTTGGGGAGCTTTGGCTTTGACAGAATTTTCATTTACAGATTCTCTTTGGTCTAGCTAAACACAAGCTGATTAATCTTTTGGACTTTGACTTATAGAAAAGTTCACAGGCATTGCAAAACACTCATTGAAAATATAAAGTTTGATTATCATTGTGTGAGGAGGTTGAAAATAAATCATTCGGCAACTGATATATCTGGGTTTGCAGTTAATGACCTTTTTGGATTAGTGCCCATGACATGGATCTTTCATGTGTATCGTTCTGCTAAGATTACAACCGACCTGAAGCCGGCTGGATAGCAATTTAATAAAATGGCCCCATGTGAGAAGTAGGTTAAAAGCACTAATGTCATAATGTCTACCTAGGAAATTGCCTTGGTTTTCTTTTGTATGGGGCAGATAGACAAAAAGTAAAGCCGGGAATTTAATTTTTTTCCAAAGTTGTTTTTTAAATTAATACATTTTACTTTTTAGAGCAGTTTTAGGCTAATAATAAAATTGAGCAGAAAGTATGGAGACTTCCCATATACTCCCTTCCCACCCCCACCACACACACAACCTCCACCACTACTAATATCCCACGGCAGAGTGGTACATTTGTTACAATTGATGAATATACATTGACACACCATTATGACTGAAAGTCTATAGTTGACATTAGGATTCACTCTTGCTGTTGTGCATTCTATGAGTTTTGACAAATGTATGACATATATCCATCATTGTGCTATTGTACAGAATAGTTTCACTGCCCTAAAAACTCGCTGTGCTCTGCCTATTCATCCCTCCCTCCCCTCTATCCCCTGACAACCACTAATATTTTTACTATCTCTGTAGTTTCACCTTTTCCAGAATGTCATATGGTTGGAACCATACAATATGTATGTAGCCTTTTCAGATTGGCTTCTGTCACTTAGTAGTAATATGCATTTAAGTTTCCTTCATGTCTTTTCAGGGTTTGACAGTTCATTTCTTTTGAGTGCCGAGTATTATTACATTATCAGGATGTACCACAGTTTTTTAATCCAGTCGTCTACTAAAGGACATCTTGGTTACTTCCAAGTTTTGGCAATTATGAATAAAGCTGAGATAAACATCCGTGTGCAAGTTTTTGTGTGGACATAAGTTGTCAACTTCTTTAGGTAAATACCACAGGTGCAATCGCTGTATTTTATCATCATGATAAGAAAATGTTTAGTTTTATGAGAAACTGCCAAACTATCTTCCAAAGTGGCTGTACCATTTTTCATTCCCACTCACAATGAATGAGTGTTCCCATTGCTCCATATGCTGGCCAGAATTTGGCATGTCAACGTTCTGGATTTTGGCCATTCTGATAGGTATATAGTAATATCCCATTGCTGTTTGAATTTGCAACTTCCTAATGATGTATGATGTTGAACACCTTTTCATATGCTTACTTCTATCTATATATCTTCTTTGGCAAGATATCTGTTCAAGTATTTTGCTCATTTTAAAATCTGGTTTTTCATTTTTTTATTATTGAGTTTTAAAGATTCTTTGCATATTTTGGATAGCAGTCCTTTATCCGATGTGTCTTTTACAAGTATTTTCTCCCAGTCTTTACTTTATCTTCCCATTCTCCTAACATTGCCTTTCACAGAGCAGAAGTTTTAAATTATAATGTAGTCCAGCTTATCAATTATTTCTTTCATGGACTGTGCCTTTGATGTTGTATCTAAAAAGGCATCGTCATATGTGAGGTCATCTAGATTTTCTCCTATGTTGTCCTCTAGGTGTTATACTGTTTTACATTTTAAATGTAGATCTATGATACATTTTGAGTTAATTTTTGTTAAGGGTATAAGGTCTGTGTCTAGTTTAATTTTTTTGCAGGTGGCTGTTTAGTTGTTCCAGTACCATTTGTTGAAAAGACCATCTTTGCTCTATTGTATTGCCTTTGCTCCTTTATCAAAGATTAGTTGACTATATTTATGTGAGTCTATTTCTGGGATCTCTATTCTATTCCATTGATTTATTTGTTTATTCTTTCACCAATACCATACTGTCTTGGTTATTGCAGCTTTATAGTACATTTTGAAGTCAGGTAGTGCTAGTCCTCTGGCTTTGTTCTTCTCCATATAAACTTTAGAATCAGTTTTTTGATAGCCACAAAATAACTTGTTGTGGTTTTTAATTTGGGATTATGTTAAATCTGCAGATCAAGTTGGAAAGAACTGACATCTTGATAATATTGAGTCTTTCTATCCATGAATGTGAAATATCTCTCCATTTATTGAGTTCTCCATTGATATATTTCATTGGAGTTTTGTAGTGTTTCTCATATGGATCTTGTACATATTTGGTAAGATTTATACCTAAATATTTCACTGGGTGGGGGTTAATGTAAATGGAAATTTGTTTTTAATTTCAAATTCCACATGTTAATTGCTGGTATATAGGAAAGGAATTGAATTTTATATATCAATCAACCTTGTATCCTGTAACCTTGCTATGACCGTTTATTAGTACCAGGAAGTTTTCAGCCAATTATTTCAGATTTTCTACATAGATGATCATATTATCTGCAAAAATAAGTGTTTTATTTTTCCTTCTCTATCTGTATAAATTTTATTTCATTTTCTTTTCTTATGCATTAGCTAGGTTTTCCAGTACAATGTTCAAAAGCAGTGAGGAGATGGAACATTCTTGCCTTGTTCCTGATTTTAGCAGGAAAGCTTTGAGTGTCTCACCTTTAACTATGATGTTAGCTGTAGGTAAAGCTGTAGATCACGATGTTCTTTATCAAATTGAGAAATTTCTCTCTCTATTCCTAATTTGCTGAGAAATTTTATCAAGAATGAGTGTTAGATTTTGTCAAATGCTTTTTCTGCATCCTAGTGGTATCATCATGTGGTTTCTTTCTTCATTAGCCTGTTGATGTGATGGATTACATTAATTGATTTTTGAATGTTGAACCAGCTTTGCATACCTGACATAAATCGCACTTAGTTATGCATAATTATTTTTTATATTGTTGGATTTGGCTCGCTAATATTCTGTCAAGGATTTTTGCATTTATGTTCATAAGAGATACTGATCCGAAGTTTTCTTGTAATGACTTTTTCTGGTTTTGGTATTAGCGTAATGCTGGCCTCATTTAATGAGTTAAGAACTATTTCCTCTGCTTCTGCCTTCTGGAAGAGATTGTATGGAATTGGTATGATTTTTCTATCTTTAATTTTTCATAGAATTCACTAGTAAACCCATCTCTGCCTAGTACTTTCTGTTTTGGAGGTTATTACTTATTCATTCAATTTCTTTAATACATACAGACCTACTAAGATTGTCTATTTCTTCTTGTGTGAGTTCTGGCAGATTGTGTCTTTCAAGGAATTGTTCCATTTCATCTAGGTTATTAAATTTGTGGACATAGTGTTCATAATATTTCTCTATTATCCTTTTAATGTCCTTGGATCTGTAGTATGTCCCATCTTTCATTTCTTATATTAGTAATTTTTGTTCTCTTTCTTTGTTCTTAGATAACCTGGCTACGAGCTTATCTATTTTACTGATCTTTTCAAAGAACAGTTTTTGGTTTCGTTTTGTTGATTTTCTCTATTGATTTTCTATTTTCACTTGTATTGATTTTTGCTCTAATTGTTTATTATTTGTGTTCTTCTGCTTACTTTGGATTTAATTTGCTCTTCTTTTTCTAGTTTCCTAAGGTGGAAGCTTAAATTAATGATTTTAGATCTTTTCTCTTTTTTAGTATATGGATTCAATGCTATAAATTTCCTTTTAAGCACTGCTTTTGCTGCAACCCACAAATTTTGATAAGGTATATTTTCCTCTTTACTTAGTTAAAAATATTTTTCAATTTCTCTTGAGATTTCTTCTTTAACCCATGTGTTATTTAAAAGCGAGTTGTTTAATACCTAAGTATTTGAGATTTTCCAGCTATCTTTCTGTTATTTATCTCTGATTTAATTTTATTGTTGTCTGAAAACAGACATCGTATAATTTCTATTATTTTAAATTTGTTAAGGGGTGTTTTATGGCATAGAATGTGGTCTACCTTGTTGAGTGTTCTGTGTGATCTTGAGAAAAATGTGGATCCTGCTGTTGTTGGGTGAAGTGGTTTATAAATGCTAATTATATTCAGCTGATTGATGATGCTGTTGACTTTTACTATATCCTTGCTAATTTTCCACCTACTATATCTATTTCTGATAGGAGTGTTAAAGTCTCAAACTAGAATAGTGGATTCATTTATTTTTTTCTTGCAATTTTATCAGTTTTTGCCTTGGGTATTTTAACACTCTGTTATTGGGCACATACACACTAAAGATTGCCATGTCTTCTCATAGCATTGCCCCTTTGTCTTTATGTAATGCCCCTCTTTATCCCTGATAACTTTCCTTGCTCCGAAGTCTGCTGTGTCTGAAATTAATGTAGCTACTCCCATGTTTTAAATTATTGTTAGTATGTTATATCTTTCTTCATCCCTTTACTTTTAATCTAAATGTGTCTTTATATTTAAAGTGGGTTTTTTTGTAGTCAACATATCGTTTGGTCTGTTTTTTTTATTCCACTGTGATAATCTCTAGCTTTTAATTGATGTATTTAGACCATTGATGCTTAAGGTGATTATTGATATAGTTGGATTAATATCTATCATATTTGTTATTTTCTATTTGTTACCTAAACATTTCATGACTCCTTCTTCTCTCCTTAGCACATTATGTTTCTTTCTCTCTTTTTTTACTTTCTTTGCAGTTGCCCTAGTGTTTATAATGTACGTGTGTAACTAATCCAAGTTCACTTTCAAATAAAACTATACTGCTTCATGGATAATGCAAGTTCCTTATGATACTAGCATATTTCTGATTCCTTTCTCCTGTCCTTGGTGTCATTATTGTCATTCATTTCATTTATACATAAGCATATATAGGCAAGTATATATACATAAATGTACATAATCAAATACATTGTTGCTATTATTATTTTGATCAAATTGTGATCCATTAGGTCAATTAAGTGAAAAAATAAAAGTTTTTATTTCACCTTCACTTATTCCTTCTCTGATACTCTTCCTCACTTTATGTAGAGCTAAATTTCTGACCGATACTATTTTCCTTTTCTCTAAACAACTTTTTTTAGCATTTCTTGCCAGGCTGGTCTGCTGGGAATAAATTCCCTCAATTTTTGTTTGTCTGACCAAGTCTTTATTTCTCCTTCATTTAAGAAAAATATTTTCAGTGGACTGAGCATTAGGTTTTTAGGTTTTTTTCTCTCAATACTTTAAATATTTTACTCCACTCTCTTTTTGCTAATATGGTTTCTGAGGAGAAGCCTGATGTAATTCTTATCTTTGCTCTTCTATAGATAAAGTATTTTTTTTTTTACTTCTTGCTTCTTTCAAGATTTTTTCTTTATCTCTGATTTTCTGAAGTTTAAATATGATATGCTCATGTGTAGTTATAAAGCTTGGAATTTTAGAAACAAAATTATTGCTGTCTTCTGGGCACTCCAGAATTATCACGGATCTCTTCTGCACCAGCTTAGTGTGTCCCTGGGAAAAGATACACTAATATTAGTCCACCACCTCACCACCAACACTACCAAGCATCCTTCTATACTTACAATCCCTTGCAAATGTTGGAGCTCTTCTTCAGAACATACTCAGATAGAATGTCAGCTGTGTATGCATTCGTTCAGTTTTTTTCTCAAGGAGATAGTTCTGCTTTTTTGGAGTGTTGGTGTGATTATTTATTTTTTTAAATCAAATTTATTTTAGGACAAAATATAATTCAAAATTATATGATGAAATACATTCTAATGTAACATTTAATAATATGTATGACATTTAAAAGTAAATTTCTACTTTTCTCTATTTAACAAGTGTATATAGTTTAACTTACTGTTTAATTATGTAAGAGAAGGTGTCATTTATGGTACTTTTGTGCAGTTACTATCATTATTTCCTTGAGAGTTTTATGAAGTAGAATTACTGTCTTTGAGGAGATTTTTTTTCATTGTAGGAAAATGTATTTTGTAAAGGAAACAAATTTGAAAGAAGTGATTGCTAGCAATCCCTCATGCCCTCATGACACACGTCCAGGAATTGGCTTCCCTTGGTTTTGAGCTTGTTCTCAGTAGGAGAGATGGAGGTGAAAGGAAAGTAGAAAGTTCAGAAGGTGCCAGAGAGGAGGCTCAAGGAAAATTGTGTCAGGAAACTTAAAAAAATCCAAAATGAGCCAAGTGAAATTATCTTGAGAGCTATTGAAAAAGCATAAAAAAAGTCTTTTATAATTTCTTTAAGCCTCTTTTTTTGCCTGAAGATATAATTCATTGGGTTATTAAATCCAAACACACATACTTTAATTCTCTCTTTGGTCTCTTTTGGGAAGATATTTATCAAATGGGCATGTTCAAACTTTTCATGCTTTTGCATATTATTTTATTATAAATACCATACCAGAGGTTTCTTCCTCTTAATGAACTTTGTTCCATTCCCTCTCTATCAAAGCTAGGGACGTTAAATAAGAAAATGAGAAGATGGAGTAGAACAGATAGGATGGAGAAGGAATAAATATTTGGGAAAAAGTCAGCCTCCCCCTCGCAACGAAAAAACAAATCTTCTCAATAATTGAAAGTGCCAGCCCCTCATCTCAGCTGTGGGCATGGGAGTTCAAGACTAAATCATGTTATTTTAGGAAAAATCAACAGGTCTCATAAAATTACCAGGCTCCTTGTGAACACAGAACAATATTTCTGAAAGCAAATATGATTTGTTGTTCTGTTCTACATGTGTATTTATACAAATCAATAGGAGATGTGGAATAACCAGAAAATTCTTTGGCAGACCTTGATAAATCACTTTTCCTCTAATTGTGGGAGGAAGAATTTTTTTTCATCATGGAACTTTCAGAGTAAATTTCCACTGGCATCTCTAGCAACCCAAATGTGAGAAGTATAACCCAAAGCCTATTCAGCATAACTTTCAGTCTTTCCCTTTAGTTGCTAGAACCAAAACAGGCCCTAAACATTAATACTACTGGCTAGGCCAGTTCCTCACCACCTAGACAAAGGCAGCAGTCGCCCAAGAGCCTCAGCAGCAGTCACAGAGTAGCACATTAAAAGAGAACCATTGAGTTGGTATTTAGGCCATTTGGACTCAATGGCAGATACTTTATCCTTTGGATTTGCCATCTATAAAACAGGGACAGTGTGTTTCACATATTAATGGCAGTACATGGAGATGATGAGCAAGTTCCACAGAAAATCCTCCAAATTTATTAAATCCAAACACACATACTTTATTTCTTCTTGGCCATTAGCTTCCGTTTGCTTTCCTATCTCAATCACAATTTGGCAGACAATGGATGTACAGATGCAGAGGAAACAAGTTAGGAACTCAAGGGAATCCACCACTTAAGAAGTTGATGCTTCTCTCAATTCCAGCATATTGGTTAGCAGATCATCTCTACCAGGCAGTTTGGCATAATTAGTTACAAATACAGTACTTTTCCTTAGTTAGACAGGAGGAATGAATTTGAAATTTTTTTCAGATTAATTGCACAGCATGGTGAATATAGCTAATATTTGAGTTCTGTACATTTCAATATCGCCAAGTGAATAAATTTTTAATGTTCTCATCACAAAAAATGTTAAATATTTGAGATAATGGATATGTTAATTGGCTTATTTAATCTTTCCACATTATATTTAAAAATACTAATAACATTTTGTACACAATAAATATATACAACTATAGTTCATCAATATATAATGAAAAATAAAAATAACAAAAATGACTATGGGGCTTTTGAGTCAGCCTGCCAAGTTACTCATTGTGGGATGTTGGGCAAGCCACCCAACCTTTCAAAATCAATTTTTCCCTCTGTGAAATGAAGAGAAGAATGACTTCATTAGGTTGTTTCATGATTACATGAAATTACAGACATAAAAGAAGTATAGAGTTAGGCCCAAAATAAATTGTAAGTGGTGGTGGTGGTAGAGGTTGCTGTATGTTGCCTTTCTTTGGCATCCATATCCATCAGATGTTTGGTTTCTTCTAGCATTGTTGTTGCAGGTGGGCTCAGTACCCACTTTGTAAGCTGGTACAAGAGGCCATGGGTCTTCAACAATTAAGTTCCTATTTTTGTCATTTTTTGAAGATGACTTTTGTCTTTGTAATGATGCTCTTCATCTTTTTTGTTGGGGGTGATAAAACAACAAATATTTGTTATCTCATATAGCTTCTATGGGTAAGGAATTCAGAAGCAGCTTAGTTGGGTGGTTCTAGCTCCAGGTCTCTCACGAGGCTGCAGTCAAAATATCAGCTGTAGCTGTAGTCATCTAAAGGCTTGACTGGAGCTAGAGGATCTGCTTCTAAGATGTCTCACTCACATAGCTGGTAAGTAGGTGCTGGTTATTGGCAGGAGGCCTCAATTCCTCACCACATGGACCTCCCCATAGGGCTGTTTGAGCATTCTCACGCATGGCAGCTGGCTGCTATGAACACAGAAGTGACATTACTACAGTTCCCAGCATGCCTCTCTTCCTATCATTGTCCTTCCCCACTCCTGCTCCTAGATTCCCATGGGCTGGGACTTGTAGTTCCAGCCCATGGGTGGCAGTGGGTGTACTAAAGCCCCCTTGAAATCTACTTTTTTTCCCTAGTAGTCATTGAGATCACAAGTTCCAACTGAATTCTTACTCCAACCCACTAGGATTTGCCCTGCTCAGAGTCACTCACATTCCTTCCTCCAGGGTAACCAACTGTCCTCCCAATACTCCTTGGACCTCAGAACTCCCCCATCCTACTCATCTGCATGAACACAGTTGATTTTAGGTCATGGCCTTGGATCCTAGAGATTTCACAGGGGGTCAATGTATAGATTTATTTTAAGTCATGATTAGCTGGTTGTCATACTAACTACCTAGAATTTTTAGCAAAAGTTCCTTCCTAATTAATCTGCTATTGGAGCCAGGAGCCATTCAGTTAAATGGAATTGAGAGCCTGTATTTCATGCCACTCACCCTTAACTAAGTGGTAAGGCCTTTAAGAAGGAGTGTTAACCTCTAGGGTCCTAAACTCAGCAAAGTTTAGTCACTTGGGAAATCATGGAAGCTAGCTAGCAAGCTTTAAAATAATGAACTCTGGCAAAAATCAATGTCATTAGAGAGCCCAGATCAGGGAAGTAAACCTATCAGCTTTCTCCAGTTCCTCATAGCTCCATTTCCTTATGACCCTCACCATTAGGCCTCAGCTCCCACTGATTCTTGAGCCAATACTGATAAGGTCATGAGAGCTTTCAGCAGATTAAATCCTCACCTATACCACTAGTCGAAGGTTAGGTATGGGGAGCTGGAATGCAGTAAAACTCTATGTCCATGGTGAGGGTAATGGCTGATTTTTAGCATTCCTCTGTCCTCTGAAGTGGTGGCCACACCTGACTGAATTCCTCAAAATCATGACTTCCACCACGAACTCTCAGTCCTTCCTCTGGGGTTTGGAGTTGGATATGACAAAAAGTTAAGAGTTCCACTTCTTTCTCTAAGAATTACTAGAGTCAATCACTTTTCCTTTCTGGGTCTTAATCATCTTCCTGGAATGACTTAGAATAAGGGGGCTTCATGTGTTGATATGATACTACCCATGTCCTAGATACTTCTCCTATGATTTTGAAAAAAAAAAAATCTGCCAATATGCCAGAAAAGTATTTGTATATAGGAAGGCTTAAAAGCCATTTGGGCAGGAAAAAGGATGGAAGAAAGAGGAACATAAGTGTCCTCTGTACAGCTGCTGCTACCTGTGACAAGTGCATTTGAGTACACCTAGGCCAATGTACTGCCTCCACTATAAAGTCAACTCAAACCAGTTTGATGGCTGGTGCTTTAGCCATTTCTAGGACACTGATTCCATTTTTTGTTCACTTGTGTAATGAACATTTCTCTGATGCAACTTCATCCTGTTTCTTTCTTGGATTATTTTTTGTGAAGGAGATCACATGACTTAGGGACAAGTTACTCTAGCACAGCTCTGCAGGACCTCCCAGTAGACTGAATCCCTGAGGCCTGCTGGCAGGTCACAACCAGTTTCCTTTGCAGTGATACATCCTTACAGAAGATAGGAAGACTTGACAGTCTGACAGACACTTAAAGTGTGAAGATGAATAAAAGATACATCACTCCTGATGGGTATATAAAAAAAGCTGTCGGTTGATGTAAGCAGTATTCTAAAAACATACAGTACCATATCAGGGCTAGAGGGTGTTGGATACAAAAAAGGGTTGGCAGATGGACAATTTTTGATAGTCAGGTCTATGCGGATGTGAAAACCAAGCTGAGAAGAAGTTTGTTAGTCCTCATCTGCTGCCCTGCTTTGCAAATCATATTTGGGAGTTTTTATTTCTCTTTCTTTGACTTCCCTCAAGGCCTACATTATTAGCTATTAGGTAGACTGGATGATGATGTAGGTGCTATGTCTAATGTGAGTGGCTGCAGGCATGAAATTCTAGCCAAAACATTTTATTCACTGGTTGTTGCCTTGCCTGAAATTTTACCATTGGAGCTTCTTATTTGGGGAATGTACTATAATGCAGACACTGGGAAAGGGAAACCTTCAACTTACTTTAGTAGGGATTGGTTTCCAGCCATTTATGGTATTAGAGCATCAGGGATTGGAGGTCAGCCAGAAGTTAGGTGAAGGGGCAGGGTACAGAAAGGAAAAGTCAGAAGTCATAAACTTTTGATATTGTCTGCTTCATACTCTCATAGAAACATTTGAGGACATTCATACAACCTTTATCTGGTGCATGAATGTGCTTCAAAACATCCCCATGAATGTCCATCCAATCTCTACTTGAATACCTCCAGTGATAGGCAGCTCCTTTTTTAATGGTTGTTAGTTCTAAACTGTAGAAAGTTCTATATTGTAGGATTATCAAATCTGCTTCCTTGCAGCTTTCATACTATTGATGTTTGTTCTTTGTATAATTAGGTTGCCTTTCCCCCATCCCCCATGAAGTTTCTCTGGATGTATAAAGGCAGCTTTCCTGATCCCTACCACCAATAAAACTTTTCCTCTCATTTTTTATAATAGCTCTCAAATGACATGGGTGTAGAGACGATTGTGAGCAGCCAATAGGAGAAAGAGCAAATGGCTCATGGCCCTGCAGGAGCATTTGTAAAAACATATACAAATAAATTTTAAAAGACTGAAAATGCCAAGTGTTGGCAAGGGTATATGATTGCAACACGAATACCCTGCTGGTGAGGAATGCAAAATGGTACAGCTACTTTGGGAAACAGTTTGAAGCATCTTATAAAGTTAAACATAGACTTATCACATGACCCACTCCTAGGTATTTCATCCAAGAGAAATGACTGTGGTACTTATTTTACAATGTATATGTATATAGAAACATCATGTTGTATACCTTAAATATATACAATTATATTTGTCAATCATATCTCAATAAAGCTGGGGAAAAAAGAAAATGTATGTAAGCATATAGATTGTACACAAATGCAACTTTATTTGTAATGGCCTCAAACTGGAAATAACACAAATGTCCATAAACAAGTGAAACAAGATGTGGTATATCCATATAACAATATTTTTGGCAATAAACAGAAATAAAGTACTGAGACATGCCATGATATGGATGAACCTCAAAAAAATTATTCTAAGTAAAAGAAGCCACATATAAATGACCACATATTGTATGATTTCTTTTATACGAGATTCCTAGAAAAGGCAAATCCTATATTAATAGAAAGCAGAGTAATGATTACCTGGGACTGGGCATGGGGAAACTGACTACAAAGGAACATGATGAAATTTTGGGGGCGGTGGAATTATTCTATATCTAGAATGTGGTAGTGGTTACTCAGATGTATTCATTTGTCAAAACTCATTAACTGTACATTTCAAATGGATGAATTTTATTGTATGTAAATTATACCCCCAATAAAGCAGATTTTTTTAAGCCGGCTTTCTGAACAGATGGTCATGTCCCATTGAAGCCCCAGCTATACTTTTGGCCCTCCAAGTGCCAATGACAGCAGCATCCTGAATACGGAGGTCATTAAAGACACAGAAACACAAGAAGGTGGAAAGAGCTAAGCCTAACTGGAAATATGACCTATTAGCGGATAAGAGATGTAGACATGGCCTTGCTGAAATCTGGGACTCAAGAGAGAAGGGCTTTGCAAAGGGAGCATTTTGAGCCTGTTACAAGCAAAGGCCGTAAGTACAGTGATAGTGTTTTCTCACCTGTGACGGATGTGAAGAAGGGAGCTGTTTGCTTGTCACCCATAAAGTGTCTTTCCCTGCAAAATCTGTACTTAGAGTGTCATCAGAGTTATTGGCCCTTCTAACAATAGTTTATCCATTTACTTTCCTTTTTGCTCTAGACAAGTTTCAAGCAGCTCAGGAGACACTTTCCTTGAAAGGCTTTTTATTTTTGATCCAGCTGAATCTGTTTCAATCCTTAGTTGTTAGCCCTTAGAGGAGAAAAGACTTGCTGGAAATTTCACATCCACTCTTATTTGATCCTCCCAAGCTTATAAAAAAAAGTTATGATCATTATTAGTTATTTTGTAGGTCAGGAAATTGAGGTATTTGAGGTTAAAAAAACTTACCCAAGTTCTCATGGCGAATACGTGAAGCTAATATTCTAAACTATTAAATAGAATTGAAATCCAGATCTGACTCCAGAGCCTAGGCTCATAATCAGCACATCCTTATATTTAGGACTATTAAAATGACAGCTATCATTTATTAAATGGCTCTTATGAGCCAGGTACTGAGATAAGCAACTTGCATATGTTACGTCAGTAATTCCAGAATGTCTATGCTTGATGAGAGCTCATTATTGTTTCCCAGTGCCCAACACAGTGGCTGGCACGATACAGATATTCAGTAAAGATTTATTATATAAGTGAACAAACAACCTTCTGTGATGGATATTTTTGGCCCCATTTTATGGATAAAGAAAACGAAGCTTGAAGAGATTAACTGTCCTGAGATTACACAGCTAGCAACTGGCAGAGTCCAAAGCTCTATCTGTTCTGATATCAGGACATTGAAGAACATCAGCCAATGAAAAGGACAGCTGTAACTGTAAGGGCACAGAACTAAGGTTGCTTCAGCTGCTGCTGCTTGGGCTGCTAAAGAGGCCCATCCATTTCCACCTTGTCTTTTCAGAGGCCCCAGAATTTGCTCCACTGCTCAAGCTTGTGGCCCAATTATGCATGAGGTGTAACACATAAAAGGTAAATAATTATCCTGTCTTCACTAAAGGTAGTTGAAAATACCATATCTTTAAACAACTCTTGTCTGGATTATTTCGCATTTGTTTTCTTGCCATGTCTGCTAGATAATCTTAACCTAGGGCCTGGGCCAATCTGAAACTCTTCTAAGAGGAGAGTAGCCACAAACTAAATGGCCCATTCATCCAAGCAAAACGCATTCTCATGGGTTTCCAAGGCTACTTCCTGTCACTGCTCTGGATAAGGTCATTGGGACATCTGCCTTCTAAACGTTGTTTCCACTGCCATCACTCTTTTTCTATGTTTCTATATGGTTACCTCATGCATCTGTAATATGAAAACATGATGAAATACACTAGAGCAGGGCTGAGTTTTCCACTTACATCAGGGAATAATAAAAGAACAGATATATAGGGAATGGGGAACAGTAAAACCACCTCTGCTAATATCTAGTGCTAACGATGGCTGCCATGGACAGATCTTACAAATTCAAGAAAGAATTACTGAGCACCTCTCTATATAAGGAAATGTGCCAGACCCTGAGAATACAGAAATGAAATTGAATAATTCCCATATTGATGTAGCTCACAGTCTAATAGGGAAAACAGGCATATAATAATTAATTGTAAGTGATATGAGTGTTGCAAAGAAGAAACACTAGGTCAGAAAATATGCTAAGTGGCTTAGTGTAAGCCACTTGCTCCATGCAAGACTTGGGTAAAGTCACCTTCTCCAGAACAACATGAATCCCTAGATAGAAACTGGGGCTAGTGACAAAGATGTTTGGTAGGCAACCTTCCAGTGTCTGCAGATAATATGATGCTATTAGTGGCTTCTATTGTTGATGTTTGCTGGATACCAGGAACTTTACATATATTATCTCAACTCTACATAAAAAAAACACTATACGTATATATATATATATATATATATGTATAGTTTTTTTCAATGCAGATTTTACAGATGCGAAAATTAAGGCTCAGAGAGGTAACTTGCCCAAGGTCTCACAGGTTGGGCTTTGATTCCAGACTGGGATTTTAATCCAACATCCATCTAACACCAAAGCCCATGATTTTTTTCCTACTGTTTCAAACTACTTCAAGGACATAGAGGTGTTAGGAGCAAATGTAGAGGATTCTAATCCCAATTCTAATACTAAATAATTGTATGTCCTTAGACAACTCTTTCTTTACCTGCTGTAGGGAGTGTTGAATGCTTTGGCTATTTCACATTTTATCGAAAGTACAAATGGAACAGTAGGAAAATACTCAGATCACATAAAATGCTCTGTATGTGTGTGGGTTGTTACTGATTACTAAATCACATTATATGGTTGCTTTTGCACCATACTCTATAATCCCTGTATTGCTCGTTGACTCATAGTCAAGACTTAGGAGAGAAAGGCTCACTGAGAAAGGTTTGGGAATTGGACCTTAGCACAGAGAGTCATAAACATGACTCAAATAATTTTCCATTTCCTGAGCTTCAAATTCTTCATCTGTAAATTTGGAACCTTAATCTGAGGCTGTTAGCAAGCTTCTTGTAATCGAAAAACATGATACATACTAAGTTGCTTATATTAAGCTTTCTCCACTTTGAGCAGGGCCATAGGTTGCCTGCACACCCCAGGGAGCTGGGAATGCCGAAAAGTTTGAATCTAAGTGGGCTAGGCTCTGTCAGCTCATCAGTTGCAAGTGGTGTTCAGCACTAAGTGAATTGCACTTAATGAATTAAAGATGAAAGAGACAGCAAGGAGCATGAATGGAAGAGAAGATCTTTCAAATTTAAAGGGCTCATTTTAAGACTATTTGGGATCTGCAAATCAGAATTTTCCCACTCTTCCCCTAATTGTTTACTTGAAACAGCATGTACTGTTTGAAACGATGGGAGCATTGGGAACAGACAGAAAAACCAAACCAAGCCCTCAAATTGATAAACAAACCCTGTTGTATCTTAGCCACTAAGTCTCTTCCAGGAATGGGGACTGGAGGTAGGTGAACATGATGGGTAAGGTTCAGGATGGCTGTGGATCTGAGAGTCAGATTCTAGATTACACATAACTAACAGCTAGTTCCTCACCCACTTTTCAGCTGTGTGCTTGGGCAAATTATAGAATCTATGGGTTTGAAAGGACCAATTCCTCTTTATGATGCCTCCTTCTTCTCTGATTCTTGGAGTCCCCTACTCTAACTCCCCACCAGGCAGTAGTCCTAGCTCTGCTTATCCTCCAATTATATAGAACTCATAACTTACTTCATGAAGACACTCATCCCATCTCCATCCCCACTCTCCCAAGTGCCTCCTTAGATAACTCCTTCCTTGTCTCTGAGAACAAGTATTCCACGTGAGACTCCTATAGAGACAGTTCTTCATGTATCAAGCTTCCCCCTTGTTCCTTGACTTGACTTAATATCTCAGTGTATTGGTTTTCTGACCTGGAAAAATTGCAATCAATATGGAATAAAATAATACATACTAAAGTGAGTTTTTTGAGATTTAAATCTCTCTACACTTAGATGGTGAAGCCCAGCGGGGCAGGAAGGCTGAAGGAGCAAGTGTGGCTCCTTAACAGAGTTACGCATATCTGAAAGGAAAACTAGAGGACCATGACAGGGAACTTGTAGATAGTGCTCATGACACTCTTAACTTCATAAGCTACTAGGCCATGTGTCCATCTGAGCCAAAAGGAAGATTGTAACTTAAAGGAAGTTCTGAGGTCTGAGACAGAGCAATGGCCAAATGGACCACAGCTGGGCTGCTCTAGTTTTGATGGGGCTAGAGGAATGGCTTTTCTACCTCATTCCCAGGCAGAGAAGAGCAGAGTATTGCATACCTTCCTGAAGGAACCACAGAGCTCTGAGAGCAGGGTCAGCTCAATTGCTACCCTTTCTCTTGCCTTCAAGCCAGCTACATGTCATGTGCCTGAGCCAGGACACCACCAGCCCACCGTTTAGAGGGGCCTGTGGAGCCTCAGACAGAGCCTTGGAAGGAAGTAATCCACATACCATGCACTTCAGGAGCTGTTGTTTGAGCCAAATATTTTCTACTTTCAAGAACACACACACACACACAGAACACAGATAATGCTGAAACAGAAAGGATCTTTTGAGAGTATTCGACCTAGATTTTCTCTAAAGTGTTATCGGGAAAACTTCCATATCGGCATCCTCTGCAGAGCTTGATTAAAATGCAGATTATAGAGACTCCTCCACCCAGACCCACGGAATCATGCTCTCCAGGGATGGGGCCCAAGAATGTTCATGTTAAACTCCTGAGAATCTCTAACAAATGTTGGAGCTCTGTGTGGTCAGTCACACGATATTCACAAGGTAAAATCTGAAGACCTCTTATCTCAATATCATTTGAAGTGCCTGTAACAAATTCAATACCTGGGTCTCCTGCTAACCCTCTTGAATCAGAATTTCTTTTTTTAATTTTTTTATAAATTTCAGCATATTATGGGGGTACAAATGTTTAGGTTACATATACTGCCTTTGCCCCACCTGAGTCAGAGACACAAGTGTGTCCATCCCTCAGATGGTGCGCACCGCACCCATTAGGTGTGAATATACCCATCGCCTCCTCCTCCCTCCCCCTCCCCCCTGCCCGACATCCAATAGATGTTATTCTTATATGTACACTTATGTGTTGATCAGTTAATACCAATTTGCTGGTGAGTACATGTGGTGCTTGTTTTCCCATTCTTGGGATACTTCACTTAGTATAATGGGTTCCAGATCTATTCAGTATAATACAAGAGGTGCTAGATCACCATTGTTTTTTGTGGCTGAGTAGAACTCCATGGTATACGTATACCACATTTTATTTCTGTGGTAATGTGTGAGGAGCCCAATCCCTTCATTGTACAGATAAAGAAACTGAGGCCCAGAGAGAAGGAGTGACTTGCCCAAGCTTGCAGATCTGGATGGTGGCAGAGCTAAGCTCACACCTAGGTCTCTAGACAAGTCCAAACAGTTTGCCCTTCTGATCACCTCTTGAGGGTTACTTATATCTCAGTTTACCTTTTCTGGCCACAGCATTCCATCGAAGGTCTAAAGCTCAAGAGTGAAAAGTACAACTGCTCTGGGTGGTTGCATGGGCCTAGGTCAAAGCCCCTCCTCCAAAAGATTATGTAGAACAGCTTGAAATTAAAGCCGTGTTAGGTCACAAATCTCTCTTATAGGCAACAGGGTACTGCAGGCCCTTCTCCAAATGGGGACTCAGGGGACTCCAGAGTGGAATACCTTTATGTTCAGGGAAACTGTTAACCATGGCTTTGAGTCAAACTGAACACAAACACTAAAATGGCCTGTAGTAATTTACCAACCCCATTTTTTGTGTCTGTTTTTGCAGTTGAAACACATACCTATTAAGTAAAAGCTTGAATGTATACAGTTTTTTGTCAGACCTGATCCAAGCTCACAAGTCTGATCCCCCAAGTCTGTGTATTTGAGGTTCCAGCTATGTCTCTGCTTTGTCTCTTCAAGGGTGTGGTCTGGAACTCCTCCAGACTGGCAGGGTTTGCCCCAGGATCCTCTAGGGCAATCCAATATAAAGCCACTGACCTTTAAAAGGAGAGCAATTTCCAAAATGATAAGGCAAGGTAGATTTTCTTTGAGGGATTAAGCAATTGCCATTGACAACAGTGCTATTATATGATTTGCATTTGGGCTAATGCTTATAATTTTAGTAAGTGTTTCACTAGTGCTATATAATTAGGAAAATTAAATGTCGTGCCACCTGGAATACATAATTCTGTAAAGAGATAGGAGACCTCAGCAGAGATTCTGGAATTTCTGAGAGTGGAGGGAAAGGGAAGAAGGCAGGGACAGGGAAGGAAAAGCTATAATCACATCCTTCCAATCAAAAGAAGAGTTTGGTAGAGGTCTAAAATCTTTTATCTCAATTCTGAAATCAAAAGGTTCTGTAAAATGAAAGAAATTTTTTTTCATGAATTTGGTGCCAGAACTCATTTGGCAGCAACACTTGACCTGAATTGACATGAACTTAGTCTTCATCCCTTTTGGTATGAATCAGACATTTTTTTTCTGCAGGAATGTTAATGGCTTAATTATGGAATATTTCCCCAGGTACCACTGTGGACATTATGTAATAAGCAGTATATACTACATGTTACCTTTCTAAAATCTGAAAAAAAATTAAATTCTAAATTCTAAAATTCTAAAACAGATAACATACTGTGGATCTAGAAAAATGATAGCTAACATTTGTGGACCACTTGCCATATGTGTGAAGTTATGTTAATCTCTTTTCATCTCATTTAATCTTCATAACACTATGAGGTAGATATTATAATTATGTCCGTTTTAAAGTTTGGAAACTGATTCTCAAAGAGGTTAAATAACTTGCCCAGAGTAGCATAGCTTTTTATCCAGCCAGGATTTAGACACGGGTCAGTTTGACTTTAGAAATTACAAGTTTAATTCTTGAATTCTATGGCATGGGAGAGATGAGCAGCTGTGAAGGACAAGGTGAGGTCTTTGTGGGCTCTATGTAGAGGTAGAATAGAGTACCATCCATTCTATGCCATTTGAGGGCCAATCTCCTACCCCTAAATATATTCCCTCCCCATCCCTACTTGTCTGTGATGTGACTAATTTGGCTTTATTCCTTGAGGTTCATCTGGACAGTGTTTTGCACAGGGACCACCTGCATCAGAAATCAACTGGCCAGCTTGTTAAAGTACAGATTCTTGGGATCCACCCCAGATCTACTGAATCAGAATTGCTAGGGATTAGTACCAAGCTGATTCTTATGCACATTAAAGTTAAAGTAAATGCCCTGAGAAAGGCCAATCATTAACCCTTATGGACTAACATCTTAGCTATCAGTTGACACTTAGCTAGAATGGCAGAAATGAACTTAACGGATGGGCACCTGGGAAGTGGAAGATGTCTGGAAGAGTAGAATGGTCAGGAGATTAGAATGGTGAGATATGGAAAGGAATAAAGAAAGGAGGGTATGACAGTATCTCCCTACTTTGGCAATATGTCATAACAGTAGAGCCTCACCACTGGGCATTGTTCAACTGCACTGGAACAATTTTGGAAGTAAATATTTCTCTTTTTGCTGTTTGGAGCACCTATCTCATTGATACAAGAATCCTCTAAGGTAGACAAGATAGTCATCCTCATTAGATAGAAAAGGAAACTGAGATCCAGATGAGTTCTTCAAGGTCATCTAAATGATTAATGCTAATGTTTGGATCAGAGTTTTTGACCCCCAATCTTAACATTACTTGTCTTCCAATATTTTTTCCTAGGTCCAGAGAGAAAGAACCATCAAATAAAACCTAGGGAATTGAGTCTTACATTTTAAAAGATTCAGTGATACACATTGTTTTGCACACCAGTGGACAATTTAAATACATTCAAACAGTATGCTACACAAGGAAAGGGCAATGAGAGGAATTGAAGTGCATAATAGTTCAACTGCTATGCCATATGTTTGGGGCTTGTTTTAACTTTTACTGGTTGCTTTATTTTTGTTATCAATGCAGAAAAGACTGCTGAACATTTTAATCTTTTTACTTTTAAGACTATTCAGTTCTTGTTTGCTAGGTTGTCAACCTTACCTCTACATCTTGCCTGTGATGTCTCAATTATTTCCATGGCAACAAAATGTGACCTCAAGGACTAAGAAGAGAGAAAAATGGATTAACTACCATCTCAGCAATCAAATTCCCACTGTAATCAGGCTAGGCTTGGGGCACTGAGGGTCAAGTCCAACCAGTGATTACTCCAATTCGAACTAAGTACTCTCTAGAGCAGTGATTCTCAAATTTTAATGTACATTCTAATCACCTTGAGAATCTTGTTAAAGTGTGAGGTCTGATTAGGTAGGTCTGTGGTGGGACCCAAGATTCTGAATTACTAACAATCTCCCTGGTGGTGCCAATATTTCTTGTTCTAAGATCTTATTTTGTGGAACCAGGGGTATGAACCATCATCATGCTCAAGCAGTACAGGCAAATGAGCACACCTGTGGTCCTGGAGGAAGCGCTGTTTTGGACAGCGGCCCTGATGAGCAGGCCAGTTCTGATATTAACTAGCTGTGTGACATTGGGCAAACATCTTTACCTCTCTGAGTCTCTGTTTCTCATCAGTAAAATTATAAATTTGGCCTGAATGATCTCTAAAATCACTTTGGATGGTGAAATTCTTTGACTCTCTGATGAAAACAGATACTTTAGAAGCAAGATTTGGTCTGAGGGCAGATTGTCCCTATTTTACAAGGGAAGGGAAACAGGAGAGAAAGCTACTGTGATTGTTGTATATATCTTCTTAATTCCAAATCCTTTATGTGTTCTAAGATAATTTATTTCTTCTGAATGTGCAGGATATTGGCATTCTCCATGAAGAGGCAACCTTGAGTCATGTACACCAATTTTCGGCATGTCTCCAATTCAGCTCTCAGCATCCCCTAGTGTCTTCTTCATGGCTAACAGCTTTGTCTACTTGCTCTTGACACTGCTTCTCTGATCACAGAGCAAATACTCTGTTTGTCCATTTGTCTCCAATACTGGTACTCAATTCTACTCAGTCCCTCCTGATTCCAGGAAATATAATGGAGAAGTACACGGAATCACCACCTACCTTGCAGGTCGAGCCTTCCTTTCCTCAGGCAGAGAATCTGACTCTGCAGCCACAAATGCAGCATCCAACCAAGGAGAACCCTGCTCTGAGAAGCCAAGATATGCCTGCCCTGGCCACCCCAGTGATGACTGTACCCTGCTCACTTGAGCATCTCACCCAGATTCATGGTGACCCTGCCAGTTTCTCAGGGTTCCTTGCTCAGGTGACTACCTACTTGACAGCTCTACAGATCTCCAATCCTTCAGATGATGCTCAGGTCAAATTCTTTTTTGACTACCTATCTCAGCAATTGGGAAGTTGTGGGGCCATATCTGGGCCTGACCAGAGCACTTTGCTGAAGCAATATGAGAACTTTGTTCTTGAGTTCCAGCAGTCATTTGGTGAACCCACAAAACAGGAAATGAACCCTCTGATGAATACTGAGGTTGACAAAGGGGACAACTCCTCTCAACAGGACACTACTACTTTCCAGCTTTTTGCTCAAAATCTAAGCTGTCATGAAACAAGTCAGAGTTGTCAGTTCCAAGAGGGACTAGCTGACTCCATCCAGGATGAAGAGAGTGTCACAGATATGATGGGCAACCTCCCAGACCTGATCACTCAGTGCATTCAGTTGGACAAGAAACATAGTGACAAGCCAGAGCTCCTACAGTCAGAGACTCAGCTCCCCATGTTGGCTTCCCTGATCCAGAACCCACCCCTCTCCAGCTCCACAGGTCCTCCATCCAAAGAAGAGCCTGTACAGCTGCGGGGAGGCCAGCCACCTCTCACCCCAGCCAAACGAGCTCGCCAGCAAGAAACTCAGTTGTGCCTCTACTGCAGCCAGGCTGGTCACTTTACAAGAGATTGCCTTGCCAAACGTTCTCGAGCCCCGGCAAGGACAAATAACACAACTCACCAGTAAGAAGATCCCTGGAAAATCACTTTGAAGCTTATATCCCTCTCACCTCTCGCCTTACCAATTTATATCCTGCAGTAACTTTTAAAATACAGGTGGGGGAATGAGATATCACTTTATAGGCAGTCATGAACTGATGTACATCAGGGAATTTGAATGACCAGATCTTGTTCATTGGCAACTGACACCTTCCTAAACCTGACCCAATGATGAAAATAATTCACAGACACTTTCTGCAGTTTGTTTCAATTTGCCAAGAGTACTGAAAGCCTTCAGGCAAAACTTTACCCAGTCTCAGCCAATGAAAATGACCCTAGCAGTGCATTGGGAATTCCATCCTCACCAATGAGTTCGATCTGGGTTGAGTTTCTTGGCCCAAGTCCTGTATCTTGTGTGCCTAGGATTGGGCCCAAACCTTTCACCATCACTCTCATTTGTCTGTATCCTGTTGGTTTAGTACCTCTGGCTGAAGTCCTAATTGCATTCCCATATCCTGCTAGTATTCTCCTAGAGGCTGGATCATGCTCCACCTATTGACTGGATATAGCTTCAACACAAAGTAACCTTCCTGGAACCACAACTCTGTTACCCTTCTATATAGCTATGTATTCTGTTGCCATCTAAAGACTACTAGCCCGACAAACTGAGCCTCTTGGCTATTGACAAACCAGATTGTATGACCGTTTGAACAATCTGTTTAGAACTGTTGGTCCCCTTCTTTGAGGGCCAGCCCTTCAGGCATGTACATGCTTTTAGCCAAGCCCTACCAATTCCAGCTTGCTCCCATTTTCCCTGACAACCCTACTTGAGGTTCAAACATGTCTTATGGCCAAGTCAAAATGTTCTAGGATAATGACCTCTGAAAGATATTTAGTAAGACTAGAAGAAGGTGTCCTATCATAATTACTGTGTCTGCAGTGTGTCCTTGCTGCCTTGGACAGTGAACCTGGCCAAATAAATCTGCACTAAAGACTGACAGTCAGACCCTGCAGTACTTCCTGACACTAGGGGCCTCAATGTGGTCACCATCTAGGATTACTACTCGTTGTTATTGAGCTCTACCCTTATGGACTACCTCTGGGGGCCCTCATCTAATTGAGGATCTTAAAAAACAATGAATGGCAAACAACTTTCTGAACCATCTTATCTGAAAAATCCTGGGGCACGTACATTAACACCATCTGTGCACAAAACTCAAGAAGTGGGGGGTTGATTGCTTATGTTGTACTCTTGGCACACATAAGCCCTGTGTATAGATTCCTGATGCTTCTGAACAAAAATAGTGTTATGCTGGAAAGGCACAACTCCCTAAAATGTTAAGGATATCCAGTGATGATCAGTGTTTGATGGTAATTACCAGCCTTCCGTACCCTGCTTCTTGGTGCTCATGTATGTCCCCATAATGGATCACCTGAAGAAATATCAGTAATCCCACATTCCCTAGCAGCCATCAAGGACTCTCAGAACATGAAATGCCATTATACTTTGGCTTTGTTTCCAGAGAATTGTGCTAACTTTGACAGTACTTAAACCCAGTTGGGACCTTGCTACTCTCACTCTGTAGCACCAACCAGATCTTTTCATCCATTAGTGCCTCTCTAACCACTGTGCCAATCCTTATTTGCATTCAGGGGGGCCTCCTTTAACAATAGCTCGCTGTATATCCACATTACTCCATATGCTCCCACAACAAAGAAACCTGAATACACATATGCCAGTTATGCCAAGAAATCCCCACTGCAATACTGGGATTGTATGAGATCCTCTAACAGGTAGATCTATTTGAACTTAGAGTGACTTTGGGATTACCTGGAGGTATCCTGATCTATCTCTACCAATTCTGTAATAAAGGACTAAATGGCTTCCAGTCACTTTCCTTACTGACCCCAGTATGGTCCTGGAATGCCGATAAGAGCATTCAATTGGCTTGATTACCAATCTTTCCTTATCTTAGGGCCACAATTCATCACTGTGGGCTCTCTCCCAAAGATGTATCACTTTATTTTATGTCTGGACTTTCCCTTTGCAGCAACATTACCTTTGTCCCCACAAAATCTTCAAACTTCATAGCTTCTCAGAAAAGATTGATATCCAGTGCTATGAACTTCAGTTCACCTTCTTCTGAAGGCCCCTTGTTGAGGTATTCCAATCAAAGACCTCTTGTACACTATGTAATACAATAGCCACCAGTGAGCATATGAATGGGATGCTGGGATAATGCTTTATTGCCTACAAGCTAGCGATCATTTTACCACTTCAAAATTTTGCTATAGTGATACCATCCACTATACACCATCTACTTCAATGAGAATGACTAATTATTTACCATAAAGAGATTAACAAGGGTGTGTCCTTAGAACTTACAGGTATGTAAATTTCCCTGAGACTGAAATTAATTAGAATCAACAGAAAACAGATGAGATATAACCTACTTGAAGATGTAGTCAGCAACTTCAAAGGCTTGGAGAACCCCCAGATCCAATCAAGGTTGTAGCTTTAGGGATGCGGATCTCCTACATGATTGATGCCACCCAGCAAAGTAGAATCTAATCATCTTATGATGAAGCTGAAGAAGGAATTGTTAGTAATAGAATGGTATGCATGAGGCATAGAAAAGGAAGCAATTAAAAAAACATAGGGCATTGTTAATCTCTCTAGACTCAGAGATGAGATGTTGACCAGCAGACCATTGGCATGTACACCCCTGCAGTAGGGTGGAGGCACCAGGCCATCCCAATTTGTGTCACTAGCCATTAAGATGGTCACCTAACTCCTTTTGGTCTGACTTCATGCTTTCCAAGCAATATAATTGTAATTACTTTCCTATATAAACTCTGTTACGGGGAGAAAATTTACTAACCAGCTGACATGAGTGTTCTAGCCTATTTGGCAGTTAATTCTCATTATAAATGAATAAATTGGTGTTTGGCTTAAACATTAGTTTCTTGTGTGTTTCAAGAGCAGGATCCTCCTGATCCTAATTACCTCTGAACACACTGAAAAAAAAAAAAATAAGATTCTCACTATGCAAAGTCAGCACTGCCGTGTGAATCATCATGCGTCCACTGAAGATTGGCCTCCCTAGGAACCCTGCCCCAACAGTCAGCCAGCTTCCCTCTTTATCGTTCCCATTTGTGTATAGCTGTAATAAAATTTCTAAATACCTACAGTTGTCACTTTCTGCACTTATCTCCATTCACATCCAGAATCATGGTACCTACCATAATCATCTTTTACAATACTTCATTGTTCAGTCCAACTGTCAGAATATATTGCCGTTGATGAAGCCCAACACATGACTGTAGGCATGGATCATGGAAAAGCACCGTTAGAAAGGCAGGAGTATATGATTGGCTTCACTCTCACCACCTCCATTCTGTTCATGTGACAACACATATGCTGTCACTACCCTCACTTCTATCCATAAGGGTACAGCAAAAATCACCCTTTTCTGGATTCTGGAAGATCATCTCCACCCAGCACCGTATTGCCTATGACCACAATAGTTATCTCTGAAGCAAAATAAAACATTTAGGTTAAACAGAATTTCTACCAGCATCTTGACAAAATCTAACACCTCGTGCCCTTGAAATGGCTCTAGGAGCTTGGGTCACATCTGTAATGCCCTCTACTCTGGTGGCATCTTTGATTGCATCTCTATGAAGATCCAGATCCCAATCAACCAAGAGAATGGCAAAACCTTCAAGGGAATTTAGTGTCATGGATCTTCAGTGTCATATTGGTAGAGAGTCACTGCCCACATTTTAAGAACAAAAGTCTCACAAGTGAGTTACACCATTTAGTAGAGTCAGTAAAATTATCTTAGTGGATGCGTCTTTGAATCCAAACAATGTTGTTCAGTCACTGATTGCCACTATAGCTTTGAGCATTCATGCACTAAACTATTGGTATTAGTTCCTGGTATTGGCTTTGATTCTTGGGTCATTTTGAACTTGCTCCCTGCCCATTGACTTGTAGTACTTACCCTGCATCGCTCTGGTTCTCTCATCCATTCAGCTCAGTGATAAGTCAGTTATGATTGTAATTCCACCAACCCTAGTTGCTTCATAGTAACCCTGTGAAGGACCATGTAGAATTTCAGTCTTCCCTATGCATAGAAGATTCATCCCTTTGGGTATAAAATTTGGCTTTTTGGACATCCAGGGAAAGGGAACTAATAGTTGGTGAATGACTACTTTATGCCAGGCACTGTGCTAAGTGCTTTAATTTATTAATGATGCTCATTTAACTACCACATTACTAAAAGATGGAATATCGATTTCTGGCATTTAATGTTCACCACACCTTTATGAGGTAGGTGTTATTAATTAAATTTAAAGATGATAAAATGAAGGTTTACAGCAGCTAACTTACCTGCCCCAAAGTCACCAAGCTATTAATAGCAAGTGGCTGAACTAGAATTTGACAGCATATATTTCTAATGCTAGAGCCTTGTGATTGCTGGTAGAGGAGGGAAACCCTCTAAATTTCACCCCTTCTGATTACCCTAACTGACTCAATTACACATCCTGTAGCCATTCCATACAGAGAGGCCACTCTAGTAACTGGTATTCACATAGCCACTGGTTGAAACTCATGTTCTGGACAGCAGCCTATAAAAGAAGCACAGAGCAAATCAGTGCTTCCAGGATTTTGAAATTTCTTTTGTGTTTCTAATGAGTTAGAAAAAAATTCCTTGACACTTCTAAAAATACACTGCATCTGCATTATCTGATTGGGTAAGCTCTTGCTTGTTGAATCAGAATTCTAACAAAGGTTTCTGGCTAATACAAAGGCTTCATATTTCTGCAGCTCTTCATTCAAAGCCATTGAGTCTTTTTGAACAATGATGTTTACAATGGCTACAAAAATGCCAGGAGACAACAATGATTTTGATGTCTTCTGATTATTGCTATCTGCCATGGTCATGGGAAAATTTGAGATTAAAATAAGAGTTTGATTAATTCAGACCATAGTTAGTTAGCCATATAAATTTGAGAGCTGCCCCCATTGTATTGACCTCAGGGAATATCCAGTCTAACAGCCTGACTCTATGGAGAATTTATGGGAAGAGTGCCTTTCTCTTTGACATTAATCATGAGTTTAGCAACAACTATCAAACATCATGTTTCCATTAGTTATCTATGATAATTCTATCATCCATGTGTCCTTTATTCGTTTTCAGCCCGTAACATCCCATGGGGCAATGGAGACCACAGGTTTACTACCTGCCATTTAAATGAGACTTCCCCTTGCATATATTAACTTCACCTATGTATATTGTAAAGGCATCCCCCTCCCTATACAATTGTTTCAGGATATGGAGTCTATGTTGACACTGATCACCTTATACATTGTTATAGAGGGTTCAAATAATAACAACAGTCACTGAGTGCTTATTATGTGCCAAGGATGAGGGTGATGGATTTATGTGTATAATCCTCACATTAGCCCATGAGAAAGGCACTATTAATATTCCCATTTCAAGGGTGAAAACAAGTAAACTTATAGAGTTTAAGTAACTTGTCCAAGGTGCTGGTTGTTAGATCACAGAGCCAGGATTCATATCCAGGTCTCTGACAGAAAAGACCAGTCCCTGGGGCATCTGATTATTTAGATTTCTCTTTTATTATTTAAATAGTCTTAGTGTAGAGACTTACTTGGAAGCTTTTTGGTTCTTAATAAATTCCTTTGGTGTTCCTTCATAACCAGATTGGTGTGCTAGGCTGAAAAATTCTAATCTTTTTAATGGGCCCTCATGTGTTTACCCATCTATACCAGTAATCCCTCCAGTGTGTCCTTTCCAAACTTTCTCCTGCTCTACTCTGTCTTTAGTGGAGTATAATCATTACAAATGTCCCAGCATTCCACGTGTGGACACAAAATAAATTTGAACAAGATGCAATTTTCTATTTTTTTTACTAATTCTTCTTGCAAATGATATCCAGTAACTTTTTGGCCTTTTGGGTTTTATCAGTATGTTGAGAGAAGAGTCATTGTGGACTCTTCCCTGAAGGCCACAATTCTCTTTCCTGAGTTGTAATGGATGGCACAAAGCCCATTATTTTAAAAATGTAGTTGGGATATGTCTTATTAAGTGGATATCCTTAAAACGACACTGAAGCTCATTTTTTTCTTCCTTCTCAGTGCTCTCATAAGGTTTTCCTGTAGTTTTCTCCACTGGCTTGCTTAATAATAATAATCCTAATATATAATAACTACTATTTATTGGTCAATCATTAGATGTTAGGTACTGTGTTCTTTATTTTCATTTTCTCTTTTAATTTTCACAACAGCACTCTAAAGTATCTGTTGTTAGTATCCCCAGTATGCAGATAAGGAAATTGAGGCTTAGAATAGTTAACGAAATTGTCTATGGACACAGAGCTAGTAACAGAGACAAGATTCGAATCCATGTACATCTATCACTGACCATACTTCTGCATAGTACATTACTATCTATCTACAACAGGAGTCAACAAACTATCATCTGTGGGCCAAATCTGGCCTACTGCCTATTTTTACAAATAAAATTTTATTGGAACACAGATATACCCATTTGTTTTTACATATTGTCTGTGGCTGCTTTCACGCTGTGACATGTATGGCCCACAAAGCCAAACATATTTGCTATCTGGTCCTTTATGGAAAAATCTTCCTGACCCCAAACTTACAGTATATTAAAGCATTAAATCAGACCAGTGCCTGGGGCCTCTGAGTGTTGAGATTTCTCCTTTCAAATGGCTGATTTATCCATATTCTTTGTTTCCTGCCTCTAAATTAATTCTATATATGATGAAATGATGTGGTTAAATAGTCTTGGTTTAGAGACATACATTGAAACTTTTTGGTAGACTAAGTACATTTCTCTGTTGCTCCTTTATGAGTGTACTTTCTGCATCAAACAACTCTAACAGATTGGCCAAGTGTGGTTGTGGGAGACATTTGCTGTTTGCCTCCTCGGCTAGCATTCTACTTTTGGCAATGGCCCCTAGTTTTCTTATGGAGATCCAACTTCTTTCCCACTTCAGTCCACTCTCCCGGGTGACATTCCATTTCCAGCCCTGGGACCCAGGCTTAAGTCAATCATCACATGGCCTTCACCTGGCCACTGTGATTATTCCAGGAGTGGGCTTGTGTCCTAAACTGATCCAAGTAGAGTGAATTTTAAGACTTTTTTGGGGAATATTGGAAAAGTGCTCTCATTTTTTTTCTACTGGAATGGGATGTAAAAGGAGTAGTTCTGATTGCTGGTGACAGCCATCTTTTGATTAAGAGAGGTGAACCCATTTGATTAAGAGTGGAGACATCTGAGGAAGCAGAACTGAGGGGTAGGGAGGAGAAACCAAATCCTGATGATGGTTTTATGAATCACTGAATCCAGCTACACCTGAAGATGTTCAGCCATGTGAGCTAATAAAATCCTTTTATAAAAGTACATTAGATAAGGTTCTCTCTTTTGCAGCCCAAAGAGTCTGATAGACACGATGATTTTCCCTATCAAAACTATACTATTTTTAACCCAAATGCTTATATCAACTTGGGTAGTGACAGCAAAAAGTTGTTAGTTGCCTAGTAACAGTGACAAATTTCCCACATCGTAGTGGTTGTATTGGGCTAAAAACATGAGTCTTATGCACTGTGTCCTACTTTTAACCCTTTAATACTGAAACTCCCAGCTTCTCTGCCAGGGGAAGCCTTAAAGAGTCTCCTGGATTCATGAAGTTTTGTTTGGGCCACTGGGCAGACATAGGCTGACCCTGTGTAGACCAATCACCCTCTAAAAAGATTGTAAGCTTCTTTCCCAAAGTTCTGCCATTACTTAACAAACAAATGTGAGATGGCTTCTTAGTGTTTGTGGGGAAGGTTGTGGCCCTGAACCTTTACCATCATCAACACTTGAACCTTTGCCAAGTATGTGGCAAGACAACAAAGTACAGTAGTTAAGAGTAGGCCAACTCTGGAGCCAGATTGCCTTCATTCAAATGCTGGCTCTACGTCTCACTAACCGAATGGCCTTCTGCAGTTTCCTTAACCTCTCTGTGCCTCAGTTTCCTATTCTGTATAGGGTTGCGATGACGACTAAATGAATTAATATTTATGCAAAACTTAAAATAGTGCCTCTCACGCAACAAGCATCATGTAAGTGTTCGTTAAATTAAAAAATTAATAAATGGCAGAAAAAGTTCTGTAGACATTTTAAAGATATATGGAGAGGATCTATCAGAATACATATGGTCCCATGCCATATAACACATGATGGAAACAATAGCACAGATATCTTTGGATGAGAAAGGATATTTAAATTGATACTCAGGTGAATCTGTCAAACTCCCAATACCATATCATGGATTCTTGGGACTATTGTAGAAGTGGTCTTGCTTTTTAGACCACCTATGAACAGAAGTCAATATGAATTAAACATTTAGTATCTCCCTTTCCCAGCCAGGGATGCATTTCTGTTTCTCTCCCTTTATCCTAAAAGACATGGATCTCAATTTCAGAGATGTGCTTTTGTTTCATTTTACCACCTGAGAAGGACTAAGTTGAAGATTCTCAAATTTATACTGATGTCGCCCATATTTCCTACACTCCCTGAAGCCCACCACAATGCCAATTCAAGGAATCATTGGACACTTAACTAACCCTGTGCCTAGCACTTAAGCCACAAGATGTGAGGGATTCAAAAAAGTGGAAGACAAGGTCGTGGGACTTCAAAATCTTGCAATATGGGTGAGAAGACAAGAAGGAAACATAGCAAACAATGCAAGAGGATATCTGATTTGTTTCTAAACTTCAAGGTCATCAAGGTCCCCTGTCAGGCCTTGCTCAGTCCCCAGGCCCTGCAGCCCCTGGCCCTCTACCTGCTGGGTTCTTTTGTCCTCTCATATTCAGGCCTGCACTAAGCAATGCTGACCAAAGATAGGAGAGATTTAAGGAGATCCACCCTAATGCCACTACTCATTCAACACCGGGGCTGGCTATATAATTTGTGGGAACCAGTGCAAAATGAAGATGTGGAGCATCTAGTTTAAAAAGTGGGGAAAAAGTGCCATTAAAGGTACTCAAATATAAAGCTTTTTGTTTCCTATGTAATTTCTTTCTTGACCTGTCATAGTGCATTTTTTTTCCATTTTTTGAAAATTTCAAACCTACAGAAAGCTTGAAAGAAAGTGTGGTAGAAACCTGGTAATTATTTGTGTTAGTTTCCTGGAGCTGCTGCAGCAAATTGCTGCAAATTTGGTGGCTTAAAATAATAGAAATTTATTTTTTTCACAATCCTAGAAACTAGAAGTCTCTAGACTTCTAGAGGTAGTGGTAGAGCCAGGCTCCCTCGAAGGAAGAAGCATCTTTCTTTTCCTCTTCCAGCTTCTGGTGGCTCCTGACGTTCCTTGGACAGTGGCAGCATAATTCTCATCTCTGCCTCCATCTTTACAGGCCTTCTTATTCCTTGTGCCTCTGTGTCCTCTACTTTCTTTTCTAAGCACATCAGTCACTGGATTTAGGGGCTACCCTAAATCTGGTATGCTATCATCTTGAGAGCCTTAATTATATTTGCAAAGACCCTATTTTCCAAATAAATTCACATTTACAGATACCAGGAGTTAGGACTTGGATACATCTTTTGGGGGGCACTATTCAACCCACTACAACCCTTTAGCTAGATTCACCAATTTTTAATATTTCGCTAAATTTACTTTCTCTTTCCTTTTCTGCCTCTATCATTCTCATTCATTCTCTCCCTCTCTCTCTCTCACATACACACACACACACACACACACACCCCTGTCTCTCCCTGCAAATTGCAAATATCACCAGCACATCAACTCTAAATACTTCAACAGAAATATCTTAAGAATTGGGAATTTTTCAACATAACTATTAGGAAATTTAACATTACTGCAATAGTATCATCGATTATTCAGTTCATATTTAATTCTCTATTTCTTCTAAAATTATCTTTTATGGCTTTGTTTATGACTCAAGATTCAATTAAAGTTCTCCCATTGCATTTGCATTGTGAAGCTCTTTTTTTTTTTTTAAACTTGCATATTCCCCTGCTATTTTTGTTGCTAGTTTGGTTTTCATGACATGGATAGTTTAAAAAAGCCCAGGTCAGTTCTATCATGTAGAATACCCCATATTCTGGAATTCTCTGACTTTCTTCATGGCTATATTCAGGTTAAATATTTTGAAAAAGACCACTGCATAAGTGATGTTGTAGACTTCCAAGTGTATCACATCAGCACACCCAGAATGTTTGTCTGTCCCTATACTGATGATTCTGGGTTTGATCTCACGGTTAAGTTGAGAATTCATCAGATCCGTACACTGTAAATGTACCTTTTTTCTTTTATAGTTAAAACTAAATGTACAGTGATATCCTGATACCTTTTGACTATTTACTTCCAACAACTCTTTACTTAATGATTTTAACCTCCAGTGATGATCTATGTTTACACTTGCTATTTCTACCATTCCTTCTACATTTATTAGTTGACATTCTTCTATAAAGAAGAAGAGTACCCCCCTCCTATCACTATGGACTCAAGAATTATTTTACTATCCAATGTAATATGAGATTTTTTTTTCCTTCCTGATGTACCAAGATTTTCTTTCATCATTATCTTTCTGTTTCAAGAACTTCCTTTAGCCTTCTTTTATGGTAAGTCTGTTGACAACAAGTTTTCTCCATTTGTCTTCATCTAAGAATTTTAATTGCTCCTTCATTCCTGAAAGATATTTTTGCTGGATGTGGGACTTATGGTTGACAGTTCTTTTCTTTCAGCATTTTAAAATCTTATGCTATTTCCTTCTGGCCCCATGGTTTCTGATGAGAAATCTGCCGTCATTTGAATTTTTTTTCCCTCCCTCGGTAAACCGTTGTTTCTCTTTGACTACTTTCTCTATTTTTTTCTGTCTTTAGTTTTCAGAAGTTTGACTAAGATGTGTCTTGGAGTGAATCTCTTTGGGTTTATCCTGTTTGGGATTGCTCAACATCTTGACTCTGTACTCTAACGTCCTTCCCAAATTTGGAACATTTTCAGCCACTGTTTCTTTGAGTATGTTTTCAGCCCTGCCTCTTTCCATTCTCCTTCTAAGATTCCAATAACATGAATAATACATCTTTTATTATACTCTCACAAGTCCCTGAGGCTTTCTTCATTTTTTAAATTCTATTTTCTCTCTATTGTTCAGATTCAGCATTTACTATTATTCTGTCTTCCACTTTATTATTTCCTCTGTCCTCTATTCTACTGTTGAGCCCATCCATTGAGTTTTTTAAAATTTGAGTTATTATTTTTGAGTTCTAAAATTTCCATCTGGTTATTCTTTATGTCTTCTATTTCTTTGTCAAGAATTTCTTTGCTACTTCTGTTTTTTCATTTGTTTCAAGTATGCTTATAATCACTTATTAATACATTTTTATGATGGCTGCTTTAAAATTCTTGTCAAATAATTCTGACATATCTGTCATCTTGGCATTGTTGATCTGTCTTTTCTCATTGAGTTTGAGATTTTTCTAAGTTCTTGGCATAATGAGTGGTTTTTTTTTTATTGTATTCTGGACATTTGGGGTATTATGTTAGGAAACTCTGAATCTACTTAAGCTTTCTGTTTTAACAGGCCTCCTCTGATGTTGCAATGGTAGGGAATAGGGGTGGTTTTTTGTTACTGTACAATGGGGTGAAATCCAGGTTTCCATTTGGCTCCTCTGATAACTTGTGGGGCAGGGGTGCCTCCTTACTGCTGGGCATGGGCATGGGTGGGAATTTAGCCTTCCCACCAGGCTTCCACTGGTACCACTGGGAGAGGGAGAGGTGCCTCATACTTCTTCACACATGGCCATCACCGATATTGAGGGGTGGAAGATGAGCTTTATTACCACTGGGCAGTGACAAAATTCCTGGCTTGCCACTTGGCCTTCTCTGACACCACCCAATCTTAGAAGGGAAGGAGTGGAAGTCCAGGCTTCCCATGTGATCTTTACTGGCACCATGGGGACTCATTACCTTATTAGGCCCTTGCTGCCACTGCCCCAGCTCATGGCCAATTGGGCACCCGATGAGGTAGAAATATAGGCTGCCCATTTTGTTTTTACTGGCATGGGTCATTGGGACCACAGTTTTTTTTTCTTTTTTCTGTGGTATTTCGCTGGAGTAGATCAGTAACTGTCTAAAAGTTTTCTGTCTTACTAGTCTGCCCTTTTTCTAATCCTTTGACAGGAGAGCAGTTTTTGTTAGGACTTTTTTTGTCTGTGCTCATTGTTGTTTCTGGGTTGGGAGCCTCTCTCCCAGCCAGTCCAGGATATATGAGGCAAAAAGAAAACCCAGGGAACTCACTGCCACATATATCCTTAGGTCTTGAGGTCCCTAATTGGTCTGTCTCCTTTCCACCTTTGCGAGTTTTTTAATTTTTTAAAAAAATATACAATGTACAGGGTTATTAGCTGGTCTTATGTGGAGGAATAGGGAAAGGCAATCTGCTCCACCTTTATCCAGAATTGAAGTCTCCTGCCATGGTATTTTTTCTGTGCTTTTTAACGTCATGCTCCCTTAGGTATGGGGATAAATGCCCCATGAAGTTCCTCCTCCCACCAGCCACAAGACCGGCATGCTGTGCTGCATCTGGGGACAGAAAAATCTATCTCCTCTTCTCACAAGCCTGCCACCCCAACACACAGCGAATTGGTAACTCCTAAGAGAATGCAAACTTCCACAGTAGGACATGCTTGGTACCTGGATTGAGGAAAGTGAGAGCTTTACCCCTACTAAGTCACCTGCCAAATGTGCCATGAAGCTGCCACATCAGGATGGCATGCCCTTCTCCAAGTCACATGTACCTGTCCCTGACTCTCCACATTCCTGTGCCAGGCCCCCACTGGAGATGGAGGAAAGCAGTAGTTATTGAGCAGGAGTGGGGAGCGAGAGGCCAGGTGGGACCATGGAGCACCAGAAAGCAGAGGAACATTTTACAGGGAGGCGGGGAGGTGACGGGAGGTAAGCCAAGGCTGTAAACCACCAGCACATGCTTCATCATCCTATCCAACTTCTCTTATAAAACACAAGCTCAAAGTTAAATTAAGACTTTCAAGATAGCAACTGCAAAGCATTAAACACAAGCATGGGACCCTTCTGAGTGTGGCCTCCCTGTGAGATTGCACTGGTCCTATTTTGCACTCACCCAGTGGATATTCCCAAGGAAACCTTTAACGAGTTTTTTTAGCCTCATCCAATGACTTCCCTTCACCTCAATTCTATAAGGCCATTTACATTCACAGTCCCTTTTGCTATACAAGGTTATGAAACTAAGCAGTAGCCCCTGGAAATATCAACATATGTCAAAATTTTTCTTGGCTTCTACTGAAGTTCATCTTAGTTTTATATAATTGCTATCCTCTTAAAATCGCTGATGTCCATTAAGGCATCTCACTATATTTTGTAACATGAGAAAATGAGATAGTGGGTAAGGAAGAGCCCTGTCCCCCAGAATGCCTTTCTTTATCCCCAAAATTCTACTTTTAGCATGTCATTCCTTTATTGTAAATCTGATGACCTCTATGTAAATGCAGATACCCCTGGTAAAGGCCCATATTAAGCTGTGTCATTTATTTAAGCCCGGGTGATTACAAAACTTTATCAAGAGAGTAGATCTCATATTAAGTGTTCTTACCATAAAAACAAAGGGACATAAGGAAACCTTTGGTGACGGATAAGTCAATTACCATAATTGTGGTGATGGTTTCACAGGTGTATGTGTATATTCAAACTCATCAAATTATACATGTTAAATATGTACAACTTTTTGTATATCAATTATACCTCAATAAAGCTGTTTTTAAAAAGTAATTTTATACTATGTGACTTTTAACAACTCACATAATTTTTAAAATTTTTTCTTAAAATTTAAAAAAATGCTTAAATTCCTTAAAAATTTCTTTTAAAATTTTTCTTTAAAAAATTTAAGAAAAGAAATGTATCACCTAGTGTGAAATTGGTATAGTGGTCAGGCAAATGATACAGAAAGAGGAAAGAGGAAGTGGGAGCTAGGGAAAGCAAACTCCCCCGTTCTGGGGTTTTGCTGTTGGCTTTGAGTACCCAGAGGCCTGATTCTTAACAAGGTTCCCAGATTTTGTGATGATTGCTGCTGAAATGACAAGTGTTTTGATGCTGCTCCCACAGCCATCTCTCACTGGCTGAGGTGTCTATCCCATTTATCCTCCTGAGGTCAGTGTTAAAAAAAAAAAAAATCAATGGAAGTGGCCGAGTCCAGACATGCTGGGAGCCTATGTACAGTGGCATTTTATTAACATAAACAATTACATTTCCAAAACACAGTACATTATTCCCAGGTGAACATTGCAGTCCCTCAGCCTGCTATGTTGAATCAGGAAAAATGGTTGCCAGCTTTAGAATGCCTTTTTTATTCTCTTTTCCTGTAAAAGACTGAAAGTCTGGCCTTTTACATGTCCTCTAGATTTAAATCTAAGCACTGTCTTAACAATTTAGACTTGTTCAGACAAGTGTTTTGAAATACCACCCCAGGGGCAGTTTCTTACTCCAGGAAAAATAAATGCACTTTGTATTTGTCACAGGAGGGAATTTTAATAGAGTTACTGTTCATTTGGAGAATGTAGACAAATTAATTTTGGATGGCCCCAAGGCTGGTATACTTACCACATTTTTCATGCCTATTTTTGATGTATGGCATTGATTAACACCCAGGGGCCTTGGGATACAGGCAGGGAAGAGTATGAGGTAAGGTGGAGCTTGACATCTGTGTCGCTGCCATGAGCTTCATTTGGGGCAACGGTTAGGATACAATTCAAGCAATTAATGCACATTGAGAGCTGACTATATACAAGGCATGGTAGGGATGCAAAAATGGCTAGAACATGGCCCCTGCCTTCAAGGGGCTTATAACATGGCAGGGGAGATGAGTCATCTGGCAATGATGACAGCTATGATGAAGATGATAATAGCTACCTTTAATGAGTGCTTACTATTTGCCCAGGACTGAGTTCAGTGTTTTACAGGAATTACCTCATTTACTCCAAGAACCCTATGAAGTATGTACTATTATGCCTATTTTTTAGATACAGAAACAGAAATTCAGAGCCAGTGAGCAATAAGACCAGGGACACACAGCCAAGATTCATATCCAGGTTTCCTGGACTCTGAAACCTCTACTTTTAACCACTGCAACATAAATAATTAAACCATAAGACAGACCATAAGACAATTCAGTGAGGGCAAGTAAGACGCAATATATGTACAAAATCTGGAAGAGATCTCGAAAGGTCCACCGGTTCAAATATTTCTCAAACTGGAGGGACTCGGAAGAGATGGAAGCCAATTAGAGATTCTAAAACCAAAGAGTGTCATGGTGACGAGGCCAGAGCTGTGCTCCAAGAATCAATGCAAGGAGCAAAGCAAGCTAGCTTCCCTGATGTTGTGTTTCCAGTGCCCTCTCCAGGTCATCTTCTCCCAACTAACAGGGAGACTGGGATTCACACACTTCGAAACACTGGCTGATGTCAGCACAACTGAAAAAAAAAAAAAAACACCTTCAGCCTTGAATTTGACAGACAGGACTTTCCACCTCATATCTATTCGTTGGGCAATTTCTTATTAAGCAACTATAAGCAAAGCACTGTGCTAGGCAATTCACTGTGTCGGGAATGTAAAGATGTATAAGACGTCCTTGTACTCAGAGAGATTATTTTCTAAGGCAAGGATCAGCACACTTTTTCTGTAATGATCCAGATAGTAAATGACTTAGGCTTTGCCAGACATATGCTCTTTGTCACAGCTACTCATTCCTGCTTATTGTAATGTGAAGTTGGCCATAGACAATACATGGGCCAATAGAACTTTATTTACAAAAATAGGCAATGAGCTGGATTTGAACTGTGGGCCAGAATTTACTGACTCCTGCTCTAAGACATGGTTCTTAACCTTGGCTGCACATTAAAATCACCTGGAGAGCTTTGAAAAATGCTGATGCCTGGATCTCACCCCTAGAGATTCTCGTTTAATTAGTCTGGCATAGAGCTTGGATCAGGACTCTTTAAAAGTTCCCAGAGATTTTAATGTGCTGATAATATTAAGAACCACTGTTTTAAAGGCAAACAAACTTGTTATTAGCACTAGTGCAAAACATGAGCCAGAATGAAGGTGTGAATAGACACCATGGGAATGTAGAGAAAAATCAATAACTAGTTTCAATTGGGGAAATCAGGTTAGTGTTCCTAGAAGAGATGGCACATGCCCTAGCAAAGAAAGCAAAAGGCAATTCAGGGAACAACAGGGTATTACTACTACTACTCCCCTTAACCATATGCCAAGTGCTTCTTTAGGTACTTTATATGCACTAAGGCACTGAATCCTCATAGCAGCCCTCTAAGGTAGGTATTGTTATTACTGTCATTTCACGGAAGAGGAAACTAAGTCCCCCAGAGACATTTTAAAAACTTGCCTTTGGTCACACAGCTACGTAAATAGGCGAAGGGCCAAGGTACTGCAGGTGCATACATATAAATGTGTTAAGGTGAAAAGTAAGTCGTGGGAATAATAAACACAGAATACAAGATAGTTGTTTCCTCTTGTAGCAAGGAAGTGGGTACTGGGATAAGACAGAGTAGGAGCACATAAGTAGATGTAAGTTTGTTGATAATGTAGTTTTTTCATTGGGTGGTGGTTTCACAGGTGTTTATCATATTGGGTTTATAGATACATAAATAATACCATGTGTGAGCCAATGATGATAGTGTATCATAAACCAAGGAGTATAAACATTCCAACTGCATGCATCAGATGTAAAAAGGGAGAGGAGAGAGAGAAAAGGGGAGAGGGATAGGGAGAGACAGAGAAAAGTTTGGAGAATTGGGAAGATTTAGGGGTAGTTAACTAACTTACAATGCTCTTCACTCACTCTTGGCACCCAACTCCCTAGCAACCCTACTTGTCCTACACAGCCACCCCAAGAGTAGTATTATTAGGGACTCATCCAGGCTTCACGTTCTTGGGAGGCCCTTGTGCCTTGAGGAATTGGCATTAATTCTGGGAGGCTTCAGACATGGGGCAAGGCAGACGAGTAGGACTGGTCTCTTGGGCTGGTCATATGGCATATACTTCCTCTTTCCTACCATCACCATTAAGATGAGGTCCATGAGGGGTAGACAACAATGTGGGTCCCCATGGTATTCCAGTTCTACCTTTCCTCTTCCCTTCTTTGCACTCTTGGTTTGTCCTAAGTAATCACAGTTATCCGATTCTCTGTGGAGAAACGAAGAAGACAGTGAGTGGATGGCAATTTGACCCAGCCCCGCTTCCCTACCTATTAATTCCCCTCATAGTTCTCTTCTTTATTACACTATTGTCCTGAGAGCAAGGCCAAAACCTAGGGCCCCAAAGCAAAATCTGTGAAGGAACATGGTGCCCAGGGGATAGTTATCTTTCTTATTTCCCCCATTTGATCCAGCACCCAGAACAGACATCAAGTGAGATAAAGCTGCAGCAAGCTTTAAGCTATCTGAGAGCACTCCCGAAATGGTCTCGGGTGATCATGTTAGCATAGCCCTGGGATATCTAAGTGGGAATTTGCTCCCACCCCTGGGAGGGCTCACAGGCTAGGGGGCTTACTCTAAGCTGCCACAGCACAGCTGGCAGTCTTGCTTTGGCACTATCTGGTTTTGCCTGAACTGCTTAAGGCACAAGCTGTTGCCACCACCCCTGCTCCCCAGTGGCTCCTGGGTTGTCGCCTCTCACTCTCTCACTGCTACTTCTCAGTCTAAGTTTTTCCTTCTCATGTCTCTATTTGTGTTTCCCCTTCTTTTAGTGTCCTGAAGTTTTTCTTTCCTGTCCTTCTTTTCCCCCTTTCTTTTTTGTCCTTTTTTATTTCTGTTCTCATCCCCTGTAGTATAGCATCTCCTGGTTCTTTCTATCTCTGTTTCTTCTCGCTGCCTCATAAAAATAATGTTATTTTTTAGCCAGAGAGCATCTCCATCCTCTATATTTCTTTTCCTCTTCCCAGTCCCCAGCTTCTTTTATTCAAATTAAAATGGAAAGGAGCCCAATCCCTTAGACTGCTAATGTGAGATGGGAGAGTTGGAACAGTCAGCCCAGGAACTACCTCTACTGGGATCCTTAAGGGGTTATATTTAAAAAACAGACCCACAATCACGTGTGTAGGTGTGTGTGTCAGAGCCATATTGTAGGGTGAGAGTCCTGGACTGGTAGAGGTCCCTATGCTTGGCCCATCACCAGGCCCCACTCAGTGGATCTGGAGCCCATTCCAGGCCAAATCTGGCCATTGAACAGATGTCCCTGAGATAGAGACAGCCAGTGAGCTAAAGCAAAGGGCAAATTAATTCCCCAAGAAAATCATGGCAGAGCAGACCATCTTTATGGAGAGGTCAGGGCAGGCCAGCCAACTTACCCAGGGGAAGCAGCTGGTAGACAGGGAGTGCATGCAGCCTTCTTTTGTCTGCTTAGTAAGTAAGGGCCAGGTTGGAAAACGGCTTGAGTTTCTAAATGAAGTTTCTTTGGCCTTGTAGCCGTACCTCTCCCATTTAAGTCATCCACAGGCATGTGTCCTAGCACATACAGATGCCAAGGGGTGATCAGAGGAGCAAGAAGGAGACAGTCACAAGAGTAGGGAAACACTGAAGATATGAGCAAGGAATTCACTCATTCTTCTGAGCAATTTTTAGAAAAGTAATGGTAGCAACAACACCGTGCATTGAATCCTATGAATCAGGTACTCTTCCTTTCAGAAGAGGAAATTAAGGCTCAGAGGACTCAATCAGCTTCCTTCTGATAACCGCATTATCAATGGCTAAGCCAGCCTTCAGGCAGCTGCCTGGCTTAGCATTAGTATTAGGATATGGGGCAAAGTATTGGGTGACATCACTACTGGGATGTGCTCCTGAGAAGAAGATGAGGCAAGTGAGGTGCCTACAACTCTAAGGAGGCATCACTCTTAGGTGAGGACCCTGCATTTGCACAACTCTGAGAGTGAGGCCTCCTAAAAGTGTGAGCCCTAGGTGCCTCGCTTGCACCCTCATCCCATCCCTGCTTGGATGTATCAGTTTGCACAGAAGTAGAATGAAGGCCTTAAGTTGGAAATGAATTTTATACCTGAATTTGTACATTTCAATTGAGGTTGCTATAATTTAACTAATTGAGCACTGAACATGCAAATTAAAGAATTATTATTATATATCAGTCTTAAAGCTTAATTGCTGTAACAAACAACCTCAAAATCTTAGGGACTTAACTAAGTAAAAGGTTTATTTCTCACTCACCTCATAAGCCAATCAGGTGTTTGGCAGACAGCCTCCCACATGGCAACTCTGGGACCCAATTTCCTCCCATCATTTTCTAGAGCCTTAGGGTCCTTTACTCAATCCTTATATAAAATGGCATAGTATTTCCATATAACCTATGCACATCCTCCCATACACTTTGAACCATCTCTAGATTACTTATATCAAATACAATGTAAATGCTATATAAATCATTGTTATACTGTATTGTTTTATTTGTATTATTTTTTAAATGTTGTATTGTTACTTTTTTCAAATAATTTTGATCTCCAATTGGTTGAATTCATAGATGTGGAACCTACAGATATGGAGGGCCAATAGTATTTGAATTTTTTTTTAAGATTCTGCATATAAATGAGATCATGCATTATTTTTCCTTCTGTATCTGGCTCATTTCACTTAGCATGATGTCCTCCAGGCTCACCCATATTGTGGCAAATAGCAAGATCTCATTCTTTTTTAGGGTTGAACAATACTCCATTTTATATATACACCATGGTTTCTTTATCTATTGATCTGTCAATGGACATTTAGGTTGTTTCCTCACTCTCAGCGTTGTGCAAATGCAGGGTCCTCACCTAAGAGTGATGCCTCCTTAGAGTTGTAGGCACCTCACTTGCCTCACCTTCTTCTCAGGAGCACATCCCAGTAGTGATGTCACCCTATACTTTGCCCCATATCCTAATACTAATGCTAAGCCAGACAGCTGCCTGAAGGCTGGCTTAGCCATTGATAACGCGGTTATCGGAAGGAAGCTAATTGAGCTCTCTGAGCCTTAATTTCCTCTTCTGAAAGGAAGAGTACCTGATTCATAGGATTCAATGAACGGTGCTGTTGCTACTATTACTTTTCTTGGCTATTGTGAATAATGCTGCAATAAACATGGGAATGCAGCTATCTTTACAAGGTGGTGATGTCATTTCCTTTGTGTATACTGTATGCCTAGAAGCTGGACTGCTGGATCATATGGTCATTCTATTTTTAATTTCTTTAGAAACCTCCCTGCTATTTTCATGATGGATGTACTAATTTACATTCCCACTAACAGTGTACAAGGGTTTCCTTTCCTCCACACCCTCACCAACATTTGTTAGCTTTTGACTTTTCAATACTAGTCATCCTAAAGGATATTAGGTGGCATCTCATAGTGCTTTTGATTTGCATTTCCATGGTGATTAATGATGTTGATCATCTTTTCATATACCTGTTGGCAGTTTGTATGTGTTCTTTGGAGAAATGTCTATTCCAGTCTTTTGCCCATTTTTTAATTGTGTTGCTTGTTTTTCTACTATTTAGTTATATGAGTTCTTTATAAATCTTGAATATTAACCCCTTGTAAGATAAATGGTTTGCAAATATTTTTCCCAAAACTATAGGTTGCCATTTCATTTTGTTGATTGTTGCCTTTGCTGTGAAGAAACTTTTTAGTTGGATGTACTCCCATGTATTTATTCTTGCTTTTGTGGCCTAAGCTTTTAATGTGATGTCCAAAAAATCATTTCCAAGGCCAGTGTCCAGAAGCTTTATTTCTGTGTTCTCTCCTAGGAGTTTTATAGTTCCTGGTCTTACATTTAGATCTTTTATTCATTTTGAGTTAATTTTTGTGTTTGGTTTAAGATAAGGGTCCAATCAGCTTTCCTAGCACCATCCTGTGAAGAGACTGTCCTTTTCCCATTGTGTCTCTTGGTGACCATGGGCCATGTCAAAAATTAGTTGGCCATTTGCATTTGGATTTATTTCTGGGCTCTTTATTCAGTTCCACTTGTCTATGTACTATACTGTTTTGATTACTACAGCTTTGCAATATAGTTTAAATCAAGAAGTATGATGCCTCCAACTTTGTTTTTCTTTCTCAGAATTGTTTTGGCTACTTGAGGTCTTTTATGTTTCCATACAAATTTTAGGTTTCTTTTTTTCTATTTTTACCAAGAGTGTCATTAGGATTTTGATAGTAATTGCTTTTAATCTGCATATTGCTTTGGGTAGCATGGACATTTTAATAATATTAATTATGAACACAGAATACCTTTCCATTTACTTGTATCTTCCACATCTAGGATTTGAATTTATTTCTACCTGATCCTAACTACTACTACTACTGATTATTATTATTATAATAGTTAATAATTGCTATATTAGATAATATGGCTAATAGTAGCTAATTATGCCTTAGAATAAAGGATTATTCTAAATGTTTTGCATATGCATTAAGTCATTTATCCTCACAAAACCTCAGTGGGATAGATGTTATTATTACCCACAGTTAACGGATGAGAAAATCAAGACTCAGATGGGTCAAGCAAAAAACTTGTTCATGGTCATAGAGCTGGTGAGTGATGAAGCCAGGATTGAAACTCACGTTCTTAGCCAGTATTTTGTGCAAGACACTAGTATATGTGTAGCTGAGGACACATGAGAAATAAGAGAGTTAGTTCTGGCCCTGAAAGGACTTGATCAGCTTCCAATTTGAGAAGCTAGGCATCTACATATGATATATTTAAATAAAAATATGATACGCTATTCCTAGGAATAAAGAATGTGTGGGTCGTATCTTAGTACTATGGGAGGAAGCTTCATGGAAAAGGTAAGACTAGAATAGTATTTAGAAGGTGTTGATATTCATAGTTTTAACGTTGCTCTAAGTTGAGGCTTATACAATTACCTTCTAAAAAAGGCATGCTGAAATTTCCCATTGGGGACATAGAAGCAACTGGCCTGAAGGTGAAAGGATGCAGAAATTTATATAGCTTCCTGGCAAGGGATAGAGGAAAAATGCCCTTTAATAAAATGTAATAACTTTCGGATATATGTTCCAGGGAATTGAAAACAGGTATTAAAACAAAACCTTGTGTACAAATGTTCATAGCAACACTCTTCACAATAGCCAAGAAGGGGAAACAACCCAAATGTTCATTAATTGATGAATGGATAAATGAAATGTCATATATACACACAATGGAATATTATGCAGGCTTAAAAGGAATGAAATCCGGGCACATGCTACAACATGGATGAACCTCAAGAGCATTATGCTATATGAAAGAAGCCAGACACAAAAAGCCACATATCATATGATTCTGTTTATATGAAATATCCTGAACAGGTAAATCCACAGATACAGAAAACTGATTCATAGTTGCCAGGGACACAAGTGAGAGAGGAATGGGGAGTGACTGCTTAATGGTTATGGGGTTTTCTTTTGGCATAATGAAAATGTTCTGGAAGTAGACAGTGATGATGATTGCATGACATTGTGAATGTACTACTAATAAATGTCACTAATGGTAAATTTCATGTTATGTGTATTTTACCACAATAAAGAAATGTAACTCTCACTCATGCCTACAGGAGTGACTTCAAGAGATTTTAAAATAGGATCTGAATGAACTTTAGGACATTGTGCTAAGTCAGTCATGAATAGATTAATATTGCACAATTCCATTTATATAAGGTATATAAAGCATTCAAATTCATAGAGATAGAAAGCAGAATGGCAGTTGCCAGGGCCTGAGGGGAGGGAAGAATGGGGAGTTGTTGGTAAATGGGTAGAGTTTTACTTTCACCAAAATGAAAAAATTCTGCAGATCTGTTATACAACAATGTGACTATACCTAACACTACTGTACTATACACCTAAATATGGTTAAAATGGTACATTTTATGTTTGTACCAGAATTACAAATTTTATATATATATTGGGATCTGAATGGTAGAACCCTAGGGATTCTGGCTCCACTAGAGGTTCCTATCAAAATACTTTAAAAAAGAACCTTGTGGCCTAGTCTCTTTAAAAAATGTCATTTGTCTTATCCCATGTTACTGATTTTACCTGTGACTGGGTGGTATCCTATCCAAAATTTTCTGGATTTATGTTTATATTTTTCTATAGCTAAATGGAGGGCCAGTGATGATATCCTAACTGCCTAGTGGAGACTTAATGGCTGGAAGGCCTCTTTTGTGTTCCCTCCTTCTTCTTGTTTTCTATACGTTGCCTGACTTACTGTGCAGATATTCTTCCACTGAGAGAAATCATGAACAAAAAACAATCGGTATTATTTCTTATGGACCATCCTGGTAGGAAGTTTAACTGTGAGATGTGTGGATTTCAGTAATAGAGGGGGTGGACTCATAAATGATTGCAAACATCCTTTAACAAGAAGATTCATCAGAGAGCTGCTGGCCTGCCTGCCAGCCATATCAGTTTCCAAGGGTCTGTCCCATATTGTAAAGGATGAAAACATTGGTGTATTACTAAAGATGGAAAGTCTGGGGGAGAGAGAATGTGTGCTTTGGAGTCAGACAGCCCTGAGTTCAGTAACAGGCCTCAAATTTCCCACCTGTAAGGGATTGTACTTTGTGGGGTTGTTTTGAGGATTGCATGAGATAATACATGTGTAGGGCTTAGCTAGATTCTGGAACATGGAAAGTATACAATAAATTCTAGTTGTTTTCAATGTAAGAAGCTAGCCTTTACCTGCAAGGAGAGGTATTCAGGGGCAATAATACAACTTATAAATTGAGTCCAGAGAGCCGCATTAGTTTCCTTCTACTCTAAAATATCCAATATCCACATTTACCACCCAACCTGAGTAAGTGAACTTTTTAAACTGTTTCTCACTTTCTTTCTGCTTTCCCTATTTCATCAAAACAATTTCTTGCTTATTCAGTAACTCTGAGCTCTATATGTTCTCCCTTGAATAATATTCCCATATTCAGTCTTTTCCTTTCCTCTTCCAAGCTTTCTCTGAACATTCCCAATACCAAGATTTCTTTCACACCTTTACTTGTTATGTTCCCTCCACCCTTTCTTGTTTTTCAAATGGCTCCTGCAATTGACCTACTTGATGTAGTCAAATGTTAATACAAATTCTCTTTGGGGACTACCTTTCCAAACAGGTAGTCTCCTGAACTCCAAAAGAGTAAACCCTGCTCACACTCACTCTCCCCAATCCTTCAATTTATGTAAAATGTTTCCTCTTTGTTTCAATGGATTTAGGTTTGCATCTGTGTCGCTTTTTCACATTCTTGACAGTGAAAACAATTATGCTATCCATACACATCATTTATATTTGTCTAGATGGTAGGTGCCTCAAGGGCAGGTATTATGACTGATAGTTTATCCTGTCAAAAGATGAAACAGACATGATATACAAAGAGAACCATTTGTAGAAAACATCTAGAGTCAAGTGGAAATTGTGCAGGCAATTCATACAGGAAGTGCCAGCTAATACTTAACAGCCTAAATCTGAAGTCTTCATGACTTTTGTCTCCATCATTTTGCATACAATATCTGTCCTACAGGAAATGGAATGATAACTGAAAGGAAAATCACCCTGTGCCATTTTCCTCCTCCCAGGTTTAACTCAGATGCAATTAGGTAATTGTATCTATCTGTGCTAAAGGTAGGAGAAGGGATTTCACTACTAAGCCATTGTGTCCCCTTGGGCAAGTTTCTTAGATTTTCAATTTCCTCTTCCTCCTCCACTATGATGGGGATGATAATAATAGCACCTACATTATAAGAATTGTTCTGAGGTTTAAATGACATATAAATCAATTATAACACGGCACAGTACATATCATGTACTCAAAAAATGTTGCTGCTGCTGCTGCTATTATCATGACTTGCTTCGAAGAAAGTTTGTCCTTAAAACTTCTTCAGAAAATAGAAACCTTTTAATATTGAAATTTGCCAACCATTCAATCGTTTCAACCAGACTAACTTTCTGCCATGCAGAATTAACATATATCAATCTTGGACTTCTCTTTGCTGATGATATGATATTATATCTAGAAAACCCCAAAGATTGTGCCATGAGACTACTGGAATTGATAAACAAATTCAGCAAAGTCTCAGTTTACAAAATCAATGTAGAGAAATCATTAGCACTCCTATACACCAACAACAGTCAAACTGAGAGCCAAATCAAAGACTGAGTAACTTGCACAATAGCAACAAGGAAAATAAATTACCTAGGAATATATTTAACTAAGGATATAAAAGACCTCTACAGGGAGAACTATGAAACACTCAGGAAGGAAATAGCAGAGGATATAAACAGGTGGAAAACCATATCATGCTCATGGGTTGGTAGAATCAACATTGTTAAAATGTCTATACTACTCAAAGTAATACAGATTCAATGCAATCCCTATTAAAATACTGACATCATTTTTTCACAGATCTAGAAAAAATAATTCTACAGTATGTATGGAACCTGAAAAGACCCCTTATAGCAAAACCAATCTTAAGCAAAAAGAACAAATCCGGAGGCATCAATTTACCAGAATTCAAGCTATACTACAAAGACTATATTAACTAAAACAGCATAGTACTGGCACAAGAACAGAGACATAGACCAATGGAACAGAACTGAGAATCCAGGTGTAAAACCATCCTCATATAGCCACCTAATCTTTGACAAAGCAGACAAAAACATACACTGGGGAAAAGAATCCTTATTCAGTAAATGGTGCTGGGAAAACTGGATAGCCACATGTAGAAGACTGAAAAAGGATCCACACATTTCACCTCTCACAAAAATCAACTCACAGTGGATAAAAGACTGAAACCTAAGGTGTGAAACTATAAGAATTCCAGAAGAAAATGTTGGAAAAATTCTTATAGAAATTGGCCTAGGGAAAGAATTTATGAAGAAGACCCCAAAGGCAATCATAGCAACAACAAAAATAAATAAAGGGGAGCTGATCAAATGAAAAACTTCTGCACATCCAAGGAAACTATCACAAGAGCAAACAGACAACTTACAGAATGGGAGAAAATATTCACATGTTACACATCTGATAAAAGGCTGATAACTAGAATCTATATAGAACTCAGGAAAACCAGCAAGAAAAAATCAAACAACCCTATCAAAAAGTGGGCAAAGGACATGAACAGAAACTTATCAAAAGAATATAGACTAATGGCCAACAAACATATGAAAAATGCTCAACATCTCTAATCATCAGAGAAATGCGAATCAAAACCACAATGAGATATCACTTAACTCCAATGAGAATGGCCTTTATCAAAAAGTCCCAAAACAATAAATGTTAGTGTGGATGCGGAGAGATAGGAACACTCATACACTGCTGGTGGAACTGCAAACTAGTACAACCTCTGTGGAAAGCAATATGGAGATATCTCAAGGAGATGCAAGTAGAACTACCATTTGATCCAGCAATTCCATTACTGGGCATCTACCCAAAAGAACAAAAGACATTCTATAAAAAAGCCATCTGCACTTGAATGTTTATAGCAGCACAATTCACAATTGCAAAGATGTGGAAACAACCCAAGTGCCTATCAATCCATGAGTGGATTAATAAAATGTTGCATATGTATGCCATGGAGTTCTACTCAGCCACAAAAAACAATGGTGATACAGCACCTCTTATATTATCCTGGATAGAGCTGGAACGCATTCTATTAAGTGAAGTATCCCAAGAATGGAAAAACAAGCACCGCATGTACTCACCATCAAATTTGTATTAACTGGTCAACACTTAAGTGCACATATAGGAATAAGATTCATTGGGTGTCGGGCAGATGGGATGGTGGAGGAGGGGATGGGTACATACACACGTAATGGGTGTGGTGCGCACCATCTGGGGAATGGACACTCTTGAAGCTCTGACTCGGGTGGGGCAAGGGCAATATATGTAACCTAAACATTTGTACCCCCGTAATATGGAGAAATAAAAAAAAAGAAAAGTAATAAGCATTGAAAATAAAAGTAGTTGTGCAAAATAAATAAATAAATACAAATAAAAAATTTAGAAAACTAAAACAATGCTTTAAGAGATAGATAGTATAAAAAGATATAAATGGAAAGAACAAAAAGTGTGTGGGGCAGCACCGCTAAAATGCACAGTTTCTTTTAGCATTCTCTTTGCTTGTTTGTTTGTTGTAAGCAGAGGTAAGTTGCCATCAGCTTCAAATAATTTGTTATAAGATCTTTTTGCAAGCCTCATGGTAACCTGAAAGGAAAAAACATACAATAGATACACAAACATGAAAGGCAAGTAATTAAAATACACTACCAGAGAAAATCACTTTTATACAAAGGAAGATGGGAAAGAAGAAAGGAAGAGAGGACCACAAAACAATCAGAAATCAAATAGCAACATGGCAGTAGTAAGTCCTTACCTACCAATAATAACATTGAATGTGAATGGATTAAACTCTCCAATCAAAAAACATAGAGTGGCTGAATGGGTAAACAAAAAAGACCCAACTGTATACTGCCTGTAAGAAACCCAGTTCACTTATAAAGACACATATAAAGTTAAAATAAAAGGGTGGAAAAAGATATTCCATGCAAATGGAAACCAAAAAGGAGCAGGCATAGCTATACTTCTATCAGATGAAACAGAGTTCAGGAATAAAACTGTAAAAAGATACAAAAAGGTCATCATATAATGATAAAGGGGTCAATTCAGTAAGAGCATGTAATAATTTCAAAGATATATGTGCACTCAACACTGTATCACCCAGATATATAAAGCAAATATTTTCAGAGTAAAAGACAGAGATAGACCACAGTACAATAGTTTTTGGAGACCTCAGCAACCCGTGTTCAGCATTGGACAGATGATCCAGAGGGAAAATCAACAAAGAAACATCAGACTTAATCTGCACTTAGAAAAAAAAATGGGCCTGACAGATATTTACAGAATGTTTCATTCACCAGTTGCAGAATAAACATTCTTCTCCTCAGCTCATGGATCATTCTCCATGATAGACCATATAGTAGGCCACAAAACAAGTCATAAAATATTCTAAAAAAATGAAATTATATCAAGTATTTTTTTCTGACAGCAATGGAATAAAACTAGAAATCAGTAACAAGAAGAACACTGGAAACCATACAAACACAAGAAAATGAAACGATATGCTCCTGAATGACCAGCGGGTCAATGAAGAGATTAAGAAGGAAATTTAAAAATTTCTCAAAACAAATGAAAATGAAAATACAACATGCCAAAACCCAAGGATACAATAAAAGCGGTACTAAAAGGAAAGTTTATCACAATAAGCACCTACATCAAATAAGTAGAAAATCTTCAAATAAACAACCTAACAATGCCTCTTAAAGAACTAGAAAAAAACAAGAGCAAACCAAACCCAAAATTAATAAAAGACAAGAAATAATAAACTTCAGAGCAGAAAAATTGAACCAAAAAATACAAAAGAAAAACAAAATAAAATTAGTTTTTCGAAAAGATAAATGTAATTGACATAACTTTAGCTCAAATAAGAATAAAGAGAGAAGACTCAAATAAAATCAGAGGTGAAAAAGGAGGCAATACAACTCATAACACAGAAATTCAAAGGATCATTAAAGACTGCTATGGGCACCTACATGTCAATAAATTGGAAAACCTAGAAGAAATGGATAAATTCCTACACACATACACCTACCAAGATTGAACCAGGAAGAAATCCAAAATCTGAACATACCAATAACAAATAATGAGGTAGAAGCAGTAAAAAAAATCTGTCATCAAAGAAAAGCCCAGGACCCAGTGGCTTTACTGCTAAATTCTACCACACATTTAAAGAAGAACTAATACCGGTCCTACTCAAATTATTCCAAAAAATCTAGGAGGGGAGAGTACTCCCAAATTCATTCTATGAGGCCGGTATCAGCCTAATGCGAAATCCAGACAAAGACACAACAAAAAAAGAAAACTTCTGCACAATATCTTTGATGAGCTTAGATGCAAAAATCCTTACCAAGATACTAGCAAACAGAATTCAACAGCACATTCAAAAGATTATTCATCATAACCAAGTGAGATTCATCCCATGGATGCAAGGATGGTTCAACATATTCAAATCAATCAATGTGATACATCATATCGACAGAGTGAAAGACAAAAACCATATGATCATTTCAATTGATGCTGAAAAAGCATCTGATAAAATTGAACACTTCTACATTATAAAAACTCTTAAAAAAAACTGGGTATAGGAAAAACATAACTCAAATCACTGGAAGCCATATATGAAAGACCAACAGGTAATATAGTGAACAGAGAAAAACTGAAAGCCTGTAAGATCTGGAACAAGACAAAGATGCCTGCTTTTACCAGTTATTCAACACAGTACTGGACGTTCTTGAACAATCAGACAAAAAGAAATAAAGGAAATACAAATTGGAAAGGAAGAAATAAAATTATTCTTGTAGACATATGAAATTTTTACATTTAGAGAAACCCAAAGACTCCAGCAAAAACCTATTAGAACTGCTAAACAAATTAAATAAAATTTCAGGATACAAAATTAACATACAAAAATCAGTAGCAATTTCTATATGCCAACAGAGAACAATCTGAACAAAAAACCAAGAAAAGTAATCCCATTTATAATAGCTACAAATAAAACAAAATACCCAGGAATAAACTTAACCAAGAAGTGAATGATCTCTACAATGAAAACGATAAAGCACTGATGAAAAAAATTGAAGAGGAAGCAAAAAATGGAAAGATATTCCATGTTCATCAATTGGAAGAATTGATATTGTTGGAATGTCCATAGCACCCAAAGTAATCTACAGATTAAATGCCACCCCCATCATAATACCAATGACATTCTTCATAGCAATAGAAAAAAGTAATCCTAAAATTTATATGGAACCACAAAAGACTCAGAATAGTTAAAGCCATTCTTAGTAAAAGAACAAAACTGGAGGAAGCACACTACTTGACTTCAAATTACACTGCAGAGCTGTACTAACCCAAACAGCATGGTACTGGCACAAAAACAGACATATACGTGAATGAGACAGAATAGAGAACCGAGAAATAAATCCACACCTTTGTCATGAAAATGAGTGAACTCATTTTCGACAAAGTTGTCAAGAACCTACATTTGGGAAAGGACAGTCTCTTCAGTAAGTGGTGCTGGGAAAACTGGATATCCATATGCAAGAGAATGAATCTAGGTCCCTATCTCTCTCCATTAATAAAAATCAAATAAAAATAGATCAAAGACTTAAATTTAAGACCAGAAACTAGGAAACCACTAAAAGAAACCATTTGTGAAACCCTTCAGAACCTTGGTCTGGGCAATTATTTCTTGAGTAATACCTCAAAAGCACAGGCAACCAAAGCAAAAATGGAAAAATGGGATCACATCAAGCTAAAAGGGTTCTGATGAGCAAAAGAAACAATTAACAAAGTGAAGAGATAACACACAGAATGGGAGAAAATATTTGCAAGCTAACTACCCATCTGACAAGGGATTAATGACTAGAATATGTGAGCTCCTACTCAACAGGAAAAAAGTCAAATTATCCAATTTTAAAATATGCAAAAGATCTGAATGGATACTTCTCAAAAGAAGACATATAAATGTCCAACAGGTATATGAAAAAAATGCTCCACATCATTAATCACCAGAGAATTGCAAAACAAAACTTTAATGAGATGTCATCTCCCCCCAGTTAAAATTGCTTTTTCCCAAAAGACAGGCAACAAATGCTGGTGAGGATGCAAAGAAAGGGAAACACTAGTACACTGTTGGTGGGAATGTAAAGCAGTGCAAACAGTATGGAGAAGAGTATGAAGGTTTCTCAAAAAGTGAAAATTAGAACTACCATATGACTCAGAATCCCCACTGCTAGGTATTTACCCAAAAGAAAGGAAATCAGTATATCGAAAAGATGTCTGCACTCCCATGTTTATTGCAGCACTATTCACAATGGCTAAGATTTGGAATCAACCTAAGTGCTCATCAATAGATCAATGGGTTAAAAACTGTGGTTACATGCACAACGGACTATTATTCAGCCATTAAAAAATCCTGTCATTTGCGGCAAGATGAATGGAACTGGAGGTCATTAAGTTAAGTGAAATAAGCTAAGCACAGAAAGACAAATGTTGCATGCATACATTCATACGTGGGAGCTAAAAAAGTGGATCTCGTGGACACAGAGTGCAGGAACCAGAGGCCAGGAAGTGTACTGGTGATCGAGGATTAAGAGATATTGATTAATGGGTACCAGTATACAGTTAGGTAGATGAAATAAGACCTAGTGTTTTATAGATCAGTAGGGTGACTATAGTTAACAATATTGTACATTTCAAAATAGCTAGAAGAGAATAATTCAAATGTTCCTGGAATAAAGTATTTACGATGATGGATATCCCATGTATCCCAATTTGATCTTTACACATTATGCGAATGTATCAAAATAGCACATGCACCCCGAAAATATGTGCATCTATTATGTACCAACAAAAAATGCTCAGCACATAAAAGGAAGTTTTCATATAATCATTCGATTTCCCCACTGATGGTGATGCCTCATTCTTTTGTTCATTCATTCAGTCAATAAATAGTTGTTTAATGTCTACAATATGCATCTTTTATCATGTATCTAGTTATTTTTTATATGAGGACCTATTTGAGTGGTATGTAATTTTTTGTTGTTTTTGATTTACTTATTCTTTCAAATATCACCATGTTTTAACTCCTGTAGCCTTACGATATCTGTTATAACATCTGGTATGGCTTGTCCCTTCTCACTATTCTTCTTTGCATTATTGTCTCTTCTTGCATTATTACCTGA
>RJWJ010006331.1:0-62958 GCA_004363605.1 Indri indri | reverse complement strand
GTTATAACACATAGCTTAAAACACAAACACATTGTGCAGCTATACAAAAATATTTTCTTTATATCCTTATTCTATAAGCTATTTGAAATATTTTTTATTTTTAAACCTTTTTGTTAAAAACTAAGACACACACACATTAGCCTAGGCCTACACAGGGTGAGATTCATCAAGATATCACTAGGTAATAGAAATTTTTCAGCTCCATTATAATCTTATGGAACCACCATCACATATGTGGTCCATTGTTGATCGAAACATCATTACGTGGCACTTGACTGTTTATGTGTATATACACACTCTCTCACATATCTATCATGTTTATTGACTATTTCCCCCAAAGTAAAACATAAGCCATAGAGGAACAGGAATTTGTTTGTTTTATTGATGTTATATTCTCAGTGCTTAAAAGAGAGCCTAGCATATAGTAGGTGTTCAACATATATTGAATGAATTAATAAGAGAAAGGGTATAGAGATTTATAATAAGTCAATTATCTCTTCCGTCTTCCACACCAACTCTACCTCCCTGAGATACGTGATGCTGACACACAAGAGTTTTAAGGACTTTTTAATATGTTCTGCAAATATCTTGGGATAACAATGATGATGATAATGACAAACACATGTTACTTCATTTAATCCTCACAACAACCCAGTGAGATAAGTATTATTGTAACCCCCATGTTACAGAGTAGGAAACTGAGGTTAAAACGGGTAAGTAAAATATTTCCCAAGGTCATACAGCTAGTAAGCAGTTAGTCTGAATTTAAACTCAGGCAGTCCAGCTCCAAAGTGCATGCTCTTGACCACATATACACGCATACTCCTACATCTTGCATTATCTAATCTTAATTTGTATAGCCAATAACTAAATTCCTCAAAATATGTGATTAATGTATGTGTATGCCTTTTGTTCTGTATCTTATATCCTCCCTCTTGAATGATAGTTTGGCTAATATAAAATTCTGGGTTGACAACTATTTTATCTCAGCAATTTAAAAATATTGTCTAATGTCTTCTGGTATCTATTGCTGCTGGGAACTATGCTGTCAGCTGTCATTCTTTTATAGGCAATCAGCCCTTTCTCTTTGGTAGCTTTTACTATTTCTTCGTTATTCTTGACATTTTTTCAAATATTGCTGATTATTTACTCCATTGAACTCATCTGAGACTCATACTAAATATTCTTTGAAACCTATTTTCCATCTCTCAATTCCTTTTCTTATTTTTCCTCTTTGACTCTCTATATTGCATTCTGGATGACTTTTGCAGTATCACCATAAGCAGGAGAATCCTTAAAGGGTAGACAGCTGTTCTGTAGGACCAAGTAAAGTTCCCTGCAAAAGGAACAGTTAATATAGAGAGGTAAAAATATATTCACATATACCTCCCACTCAAAATGAGCCTGCAAATAATAATTATAAAACTCATAATGCAATCTAAGATCTTATTCTACATATAAGCTAACAATAACAAGTCAGCCTGCCACAGTTTCAAAAATGTTGATAGAAGACACAAGATTACTGGGTAAGCGATAAATAGGCTTTATTATTTATGGCAAAGTAGGAGCCAAAGCTTCAAGTTCATTTGCATTGATTGTACGTGCCCTCCCTCCACCCCAATCCCACAGTGATGACGCACAAGGCCCATGATGCCTGTAGACAGTGTGCTGCATTAGAGGAGAAGAACACTGAGCTTGGGAAATTTCTTTTACAGTAAGCAAAAACAAGCCTATTTGTCCAGGGTAAGACATTACCTCATTCTACAAGCACAAGTCTGATGACCTTCGTAAAGAGCAATTAAGGAGTTGCATTCTTGGTACATCGAGCAAAAGTGTGCAGGGACACTCAGGCTCCATAGTGGATTGTTTTCCTAACCCTTCATAGGAAACAGCATCAACAGCAGTTCCTCCATGTAGCAGCAGCTGAATCTATTTGCAGTTTTTCCAGTAATTGCAGAACCAGCTTCGTCACCCCCAAACCCCACCCCAAAGACATCAGTACCGGCACTAACCTGCCAGCACACCTCAGGAGAGGTCTGAGTTTCCGCTCTGCATGCCCCTTCCTCTTAAAGTTTCTAAGATTTAGTAATTAAAACCTCTTTCCCACATTCCCTCAGCCCTGGCTGCTTCCTCTAAGAGCCACCTCCATGATCCCTTTAGAGTACTCTTTTAGCGTTTACCTAGTTAACAACTGTATGCCTGGTTTATAACTCATTATATTAAATTCCCTCTTTTCAAATAACTGGATGGTTTCTATATCTCTGATAAATAAATAATGTGTATTTTGTTATTACCTATTATAAAATATGTCCTTATTTTAAAAAATAGGAAAATGAAAAATGAAAGAAAAAATGTTTAAATCATAAAGTTTTTCTATCTTGAACCAAACACTGTTAATCCTTTTATATATTTCCCTACCCTTTTTTTTTCTACACATACATACAATTAAGCAGCTGGATTTTTATTCTGTCTTTTGCTGTTAATAATAACACAAGTAACATTTCCAATTTTTACAAAATTATCTAATTTACCGTATCTATTTCCTCTCCTTTCCATTCACTCCTCGACCTATTCCACATGGCTTCTGTTCCTTTCATTTCACTGAAATGGATCTTGCTAAGGATTAGCCACACATTTGAGTAATAACATTTTCAGTCATTATAGACAGGTTCCTCCTTAAAGTCCCTTGTGCTCAATAATCGTACAATATCCTTGCTTCCTTCACTAGCTCATCCTTCTCTACCTAGCCTTTAATATTGTATTTCTTGAAACTTGATTCTAGGCTCTATTCTCTTCTTATCTTAAATTGTCTCCCTGGGCAATTTCACATGTGTTTGATTTCAATTATCAGCTACACTGCCACCGATACCAAATTTATATATCTAGTCAATACTTCTCCACTGAGCATCAGAGCCATTACATCTTTCTACTACCTATTTTCACTTAAATACAACAAAGTCCTCTCAAATTCGAAATACTTAAAATGAACTCATGATTTTCCTCCCCCAATCCAGTATTCTTAAAATACTCACTATGTAATAACTGTCCCACCATCAGTCCAGTACCAAACACCAGAAACCTGGGAGACAGGATCAACTACTTCTGTCTCATGTGCCCCTCCAAAATATCACCCAATCCTTTTGAATTTATCTCCCAAATCCCTTGAAACCATCTATATTTCTCATCTCTGCAACCCCATCTTAGTCTAAGTTGCCATTATTTCTTGGCCAAAGTACCAAAGGCTAGCTGACTGAATGAATACACACACACACACATCCCCCAAGTTACAACTACTGGTCCTAACTTACTTTTGTCACTTAATATATCAAGCATATTTTTCCTGGTAAAAATACATCAACTTAATTTTATAGTTGCACAGTATTCTATATTAATAGGTGTGTCAATTCATTCAGTCACTCCCTATGGATCAATACTCAGGTCTTTGTTCAAATATTTGCTACTACAAATAGTATTGCAATGAAACATCCTTCTAACTACATCTAAGTATACCCTTATGCATTCACTCTGTTACTTCTAACAACAGATTCCTAGAAGTGGGGTACTGGGTCAGAGTATTTTAAATTTTAAATGTTTATTTGACATTGCCAAATTATTTTTCAAAAAGGTTGTATCATTTGTGTTCCAACAGCTTTTCACACATTTTTTAAAATTCAAACTATGCATTTAATTACACACTATACATTAAAGTGGGTGCATTTTTATTATATGTAAATTAACCTCAACAGGGCCTTTGAAAGTCTTCATCAGGCAGAGAATGCAGAAGGGTGAGAGCCTATTTCTGATAGAAAATGATGATACAGTTTCATAAACATATGGGGAAATAAAATGATGTGGTATAAATTAATAGTTTCCCAGTAGTCTGGTATAATATAAGTGTAAAGTCTGGAGAATCTTAGGGAACAGTGAGTAGATCCCTCAGATGATCTCTTTTACAGCTTTTGATCTCTTTAGAAAGTATTCCCTCTACTTTTTATGGAAACTGTCATTCTATCTCTCTGTAGAAATATCATTCCATCTTTTACCTTAAAGAAGCTGCAAATGCCAGATAATCACTTTTCCAAGCCTCCTCTGCAACTAAGATAGCAAGCAATACAACCTTAGTTTTGCTACTCAGGGATGTCCAAATTAGGCTGAAAGGGGGAAGTTAGGGACCAGAGTTGGTGAATAATCCATTCATTGATTCAGCCAATGATGATGTTAAGTTCACCTAGTTCCCAGAAATTTTTTTTTTTATAATTTATCCTTTTATCCCACCTCCTAAATAATCCTATTACCTTTTAATTTAGAAAGATTTTTAAATTTCAGTAAAATATAGAGAATAATATAATCAACACCCACATATCTTCTATGCCAAATTAACATGTTCATATTTAATTCAGATCTTTTGCTCTCTAAATAAAACATGACTGATAAAAGTTGAAGTCCCTTTGTTCTTCCCAGAAGCAACACTACCATGACTTTAATGTGCAGCTTTACATTCCATACTTCTATTACATAAATATACAGCCATAGAAAACATGTAATATTTGTGTTTTGAAGCTTTTATGAAAAGTTCCCAGAAATTTTTAAGGACAGAATCCAGTATTGGTGGGGCCATCAGTGCAAACTGCAATGTATGTGCAGTGATGACTACAATGAATCAGTTCTGTGATGGTGTTCCTTGATACACAAAGTTTAAAAAGGAAGGAAAAGAAGTAAAACTATCTTTATTTGCAGACAACATGGTTGTGTATCTTTAAAATCCTAAGGAATCTACCAAAAAAAAAAAAAAGCCCCAGGCTATACGAACTAATTCAAGGTATTTTCCTTGCTTACTACAATGCTAGGACCTTCAGTACAATGTTAAACATAAGTGAGAATGGACCTCCTTCATTACCGATCCCTGAGTAAAAAACATTTTAATATTTTATCATTAACATATGGTTTTCTGTAGCATTTTTGTAGGTGTCCCTTATCAAAATGAAACATAATTACTTTCTAATACAGGTTGAGAATCCCTCATCCAAAATGCTTGGGACTAGAAGTGTTTTGGGTTTGGGATTTTTTTGAATTTTGGAATATCTGCATTATACTGGTTAAGCATCCTTGATCCAAAATCCAAAACACTCCAATGAGCATTTCCTTTGAGCATGTCAGGGCTAACTCTGGAGCATTTTGGATTTTGGGATTGGAGATATTCAACCTGTATTAGTTTGCTGAGAGATTTCAATCACTAATGGATGTTGCTGCATCTTGTAGAATGCTTTTACTGAATTAATTGCAATGATTATATGATTTTTCTTCTTTGTTCTGTTAACTAATTGGATAAATTATATTAATTGCTTTCTCAAATGTTAAAGTAACTTTGCTTTCCTGGGATAAAACCAACTTTTCCATGATATATTATCGATTTTTATATTCTTACTGGCTATGCTTTAATAATAGTTTGTTCAGGATTTTTGCTAATGTGTTTACAAGGTACACTAATCTGTAATTTTGTCTTTTTGTACTGTCTTTTCAGGCTATGATCTTAGTGTTATGCTGACCTCAGAAGAATTGGAAAGTATTTCTTCTGTTTACATAAACAGTTTGTGGAAGACTGATGGTATTTCTTCCTTATTTGACAGAATTCACCAAAAAAACCATTTAACTTGGAGTTAACTTTGTAACATGTTTTTATTATGAATTCAATTAACACTACAAATGGTACTATTCATATATTTTTGTTTTATTGTGAGTGAGTTTTGGTAAGATTATTTTTCAGAGACGTGGTCTATTTGGTCTAAGTTCTTGAATTTGTTTGCAAATATTTGCTCATAATATTCCAATATGCTTCTAATGTCGTGTAATCTGCAATAATAGCCTCCTAATGGTAACATCATTTGCTCTTAATATTGATAATCGGTCTTCCCTTTCTTCTTCCATGATCAATTTAGCTAAAAGCATTTATCAATTTTGTTGATATTTCCAAAGAACCGACTTTGTAATATTTTCAATTTCCCTTTCAATTGCTTACTTAATATGTCTTTTATTTAGAAGTGAGTTATTAAATTTTCAAATATTCGAAGTTCTTCTTGATGTCTATTATTGATTTCTAATTTAATTCCATTGTGGTCAAAGACCATACTCTGTATTATTTCTAACTTTTTAAATTGATAAAACTTGTTTTATGGCCCAGCATATGGCTAATCTTTGGAAGCATATCATGTGTACTTGAAAAGAATGCATATTCTGTAGTTGATTATTAATAGTTTATTCTGTTAATATCAATCCATTTAAGATAGTTGATAGTGTCATTCAGGACTTCTACATCAGTACTGATTTTTGTCTGCTTATTCTGTCAATTTACTAAGAGAGCAATGTTGAAGGATCCAACAATCTTTGTGGAATTGCCTTTTTAATTCAAAATTTTAGAAAGGGATCTCCTTTTTATTCTGTCCATTTTTGATTCATACATTTCAAAACTCTGTTATTGGTTGGGTACACATTTATGTTTATGCTTTAATGCTATGACTATATGTCTTCGTAATGAATTAATCTTATTATCATTATGAAATGTCCCTCTTATCTCTGGTAACGTTTTCATCCTCAAGTCTACTTTATCTGATATTAATGTAGTCATTCCAGCCTTTCCATGCTTACTGTTTACATATTATGTATCTTTTAGTCCATCCATTTGCTTTCAACCTTTCTATATAATGTGGGTCTCTTAGTGCATAGTTAGGTCTTCCTTTTTATGCTCATATTGACTGCTTTTGCCTTTGACTTAGAGTGTTTAGTCCCATTAAAATTTAATGATATTGGCCGGGTGCAGTGGTTCACCCCTATAATTCCAGCACTTTCAGTGAGGCAAGAGAATTGCTTGAGGCTAGGAGTTCGAGTTCAGCCTGAGAAAGAGCGAGACCCCATCTCAACAAAACACAGAAAACATTAGTTGGGTGTGGTGGCGTGTGCTGTAGTTCCAGCTACTTTAGGAGGTTAAGGCAGGAGGATCACTTGAGCCTAGGAGTTTGAGGTTGCAGTGAGCTATGATGAGGCCACTGTAGTCTCTAGCCTGGCTGACAGAACAACAACAAAAAAACCAACAAATGCAATGATATTATTGTATATAGATATGATTTTTTTTGTTTTGTCATCTTTGTTGTTTTTTGTTGGTGATGTTGTTCCTCTATTCCTTCCTTTCTGTTTTTTGTTCATTTAAATATTCTAGAATTCCAATTTATTGGTGGTTATGGCCATTATTTCTTAAAATACTTTTTCTATTTGCTGTCTCCATTTGGGACTATAATTAAATGCATGTTAAATTTTTAAAATACTGTCCCATAAGTTTCTGAAGCACTATTCATATTTGTTTAAATATTTTATTCTCTTTTCTTCACAATGGATAATTTAGTTAATTTTCAAGTTTACTAACTGTTGCTACTTCCAATGACAACAATCAACACAATAAATTTTTTATTATAGGTACTATATTTTTCTTTTGGCGGGGGAGGCTCCCCTATCTATGACTCCTGTGTATTTTTCATTCCAGAATTTCCATGTTGTTTTTTTTCATAGATTTCATTTCTGCTAAGATTTTCATCTATTAGGTCATTTCCTTTATGTCACTAGGCACAGTTATAACACCTGCTTTGAAATCCTTGTCAACTAATTCCAATATCTGAGCTGGCTCAAAACAGGTCACCAATTGATTACTTTTTTTAAATGTATGGATCACATTTTTCCTGTTTTTTTCATACACTGAGGTTTTTTTTTTTTTTTTTGAGACAGAGTCTCACTCTTTTACCCGGGCTAGAGTGAGTGCCGTGGCGTCAGCCTAGCTCACAGCAACCTCAAACTCCTGGGCTCAAGCGATCCTTCTGCCTCAGCCTCCCGAGTAGCTGGGATTACAGGCATGCGCCACCATGCCCGGCTAATTTTTTCTATATATTTTTAGTTGTCTGATTAATTTCTTTCTATTTTTAGTAGAGACGGGGTCTCGCTCTTGCTTAGGCTGGTCTCAAACACCTGAGCTCAGACAATCCGCCCGCCTTGGCCTCCCAGAGTGCTAGGATTACAGGCATGAGCCACTGCGCCCGGCCTACACTGAGTATTTTGAATTGTATCCTGGTCACTGTGAATAGTATGTTTGAAGCCTGCTGATTCTGTTATATTCTCTGAGGGGTATTCGTTTTTTGTGTTAAAAAGCACTGAGCTTGGCTAAACTCAAAATCCAACTCTGGCTCCCCCTTTATTAAGCAGCAGTTGGAATAGCTGTTCGGTACCTTCAGGGACAGCAAGGTTGCTTGGTGTTTGCTCCACTTATGCATAGCTCAAGGCTCAGCCAGAGAAATGGGCAGAGTTATATGCAGAATTGAGGGCTTCTCCTCCGTAGCTCCCTCTTGTCCTAGATTTTACTCATAAACTTCTAGCTCCTGTGGTAGCTCCAAACTCGTCAGCTGATTCATCAAATCAATAATCATAACCATAAGCATCAACTATGAATTGTAATTTATCAGCATTGTGACTTTGAACACCCATGAATGTACATTTAAGAGGAAAATGTTGGACAGTGTACTTAGAAATATTTCTGTATCAGCAAAGCTTAGTGGAATGTTTTGCCCAATTACCAGTACATCTGTAGACAATGAAGCGGTCAAATTTTCAAAGGAAACAGGAGCAATTTCTAGAGCAAAATCAGGTTTTCCAAAACTAATGTTAGGATTAATGCAATAAGCACAATAATATCTGATATTTAAACTAGGAAAAAATAACACTTTAACAACAAGTCTTTTTTTTTTTTTTATTACTTACAACTTTACTTAAAGAACTTCAGGTTTAATAAGCCTTCTCTATTTGTCTTATACAATATCCCTGAACTTATTCAGGAAGTTCTTACCTATAGATAATAGAATACATTTGTGTTTTGGTTAAAAAAAAAAAAAAAAGAAGAAGAATTCGCTGCTTTATTTTATTTTGTTTTCATTATCTGTGAATATGTATTGAACTTCACATTATCATTTCTCTATTTTATCTGACAGTTCTCAGGTGCTGTTATCCACATAAATTATATTACAATCTTACTCAGGAAGGAATGCCACTTTAATAACCATTAAAAAAATGAAAAGAGACAATCTTGTAAAAGAAATGCCATATATTTGAGGCTAGCATCAAGTAAACATAATAAATCATCAAGATTTTTTACCTTGTGAATATTTAATATAAATAGCCTTGTTCTGAGAAAATAAAATGATAAAGGCTCACATTTATGATATTAATAAATCAAAAGGAAAGAGGAATATTTTGTCAGGATGGCATATAATCCTCACATGGTTCCCTATACCAAAAAACAGAATGCATGTAAAATGTTCTTTATTCTAGTTACATATTAACTTAACACAACAAAGGCACTTTGTCATATTATAAATTATAGTTAATTTTCTGGCTTATATGAAATAGAAGAGTTTGTTGTAAATCCAGTATCAGAACAATGTTATATTCTAATTATTTTTTTGTGTTTTATTTATTTTTTAGCACATGTGAGGGATTCACTGTTAGATTCCCAAAAAAATAGGTATGGATCAGAGCTTTTGAAATAAAACGATCATGCAGAAAAGTAAATTGGTCAGTAAAATTCTATCTTATAAGGAAGTCAGAAAAGGAAATCATGTTCTCTTTACTTTTTAGCAAAATAGACTGTATATTTTAAAATAAGTAAAAGGATTCTTTACCTGTTACAAATGTAGAATATTTACCGCGTAGGAAAGGCAAAGGAGGAAGAAAAGTAATGTAATACCTACTGAGTCAGGCACTATGTTAGGCACTTTCACACAATTTAATCCTAACAACTCTCAAGTGAATTTTCTCCCATTTGCATAGATGAAGACACTTAATTTATAGAAGGTAAAGAACTTCCTGAATACAATTATAAAGGGTGGGGATACATAGAGTAGGGAATCAAACTTCAAACCCCAAAGAATATGTGTTTCCCTTCACCTCGAAATGTTCCTTCTTGAATTCCGAGGCATAAAAAAAATTTCAAAAATAGAAATACTTGGTAACATTGTGCAGTTTCTCAGCATTTTAGTTTTATCTTTGACAACTGCATCCAAAATTTCAACATTTTATTTCAATCTTCAACTAGGAAGCCTCATGTAAAACAGCCAAGGGTAAGGCTTCTCTATCATAAGCTGCTCATAATTTTGGATCACATAGCTATTGCTATGAAAATTAATCAAGTATATCAAGTACATGCAAAAAATTTAGTACTTCCTCAACATAGTCAGGTAAGCACAAAAGTAAAAAAAAAAAAAAAAAAAAAAGAAAAAGAAAAAAGAAATACTTTTCTTTCTCAAGGGACATTTTATAATCTCTAACCTAAAAAACAAATCTCAAATTAAAGATATTAACATAGTTCTATTTTCTTCTTCCCATCATTTCTTCTTCCCAATATTTCTCTCCAGAAACTCCTGAGGTCAGGCACCTGTGCCCAAAAGGTATGTCTCTAGGGGAGTAGCAATGTCCTGCAAAGGTACTGTGACAAACACAAGGAAAGTGAGGCCAGCCACAAAAAGGAAAGTGAAATCCCAGGGAGGTCTCTCTCCCAAGAGACAGCAGCCTAGCAAGGTCAGGAAAGTGGTTTCATACAGCAGGACTAAGCAAATAGGTAAATATATTAGGAATAATAGGAGGCAGGCTCCTCTTCTCAGAAAATAGAGTTGGAAATTATGAAAAGGCAGAAAGCTAGAATAAACCTTATGGTGCTGGGTTAGAATTACAGCTACTGGCACGAATTCATGGCTTTCTGTATATATAGACTGAAATAGGAAAAAATGTATGGCTGTAAAGGCTAGGAAGCATGGAGTAACAGGTAACAGCAGTCTCTGGCTGGGGGAGAGGCAAGGATGTAATAAAGAAAGACTCCTTCTGAGGAAAAGAAATACAGGGAATAACTAAATGGTAGAGCAGGACCATTAAGAAAAACTTTCCTGCAAACCAGGCCCACTCTAGTTACAAGGTAATGTTAGAGTATTCTGAAGACTCTGAAGACTATCTTGGCAATGAAAAACTCAAATCCAGATCAACTCCTGACTAAAGCGACTTAATCCCCAACACTAACAGTAGAGGAATTCCATTTCAGATAAAATATTATTCACCTCACTCTTTACTGTTCCATAAATGATACCTGGCATTCAATCAAACATTACGAAATATATAAGAAAGAAAAACTATCCACTGTTTAGAAACAAAGAAAGTGGCAAAACCAGACTCGCAAAGGTTGAAATAGACAGAGAATTTAAAGTGACTCTGATAAATACATTAAAAGACCTAGTGGATAAGGTGGAAAAGACGCATGTAGGCATGAGGAATTTTAGCAAAGAAATGGAAACCATAACAGTTACATAAGTGCTGGAAACTTAAACAAAACTAAGCTAAGCAAAATAACAGAGATGAAGAATACCTTTGATAGGCTCACAATTACACTACACACAGCTGAGAAGAAAAAAATCAATGAACTTAAAGATAGGTATATACAAATTACCTGAACTAAAACACAGGAGATAAAAAAAAGGACTGGAGACTTCTGGGTTCTGGTCCAACATGCAAGAATCCTGGAAATCAGTATGCCATCCTAACAAATAAAAAGCTGAACAAACTAAAAAAGCAACTCTTAAGTTGGTAAGAGAAATGAGGTCACAGGGCAAAGCACTGCCCCCAAAACTAGAGAGACAGACAGGAAAACACAAAGAATCACTTATTGGAGTAGAAGGTCACAAGATGAAACCTCTGCAAGAACCAACACCTGAGTAGGGAAACCTGAACTATAATTAATGAATTTTGGACAATTCTGATAGTTGAAAACTCCAGAGGAAAGTAGTCATGGAGGTACCTCACACTTTTCCAATTGGGTCTTACCTCTTGGAGTTCTACCTGGTTCTCACAGTGAATATCACAGAAAATCTGATCATGCTTCTGGCTAGAGGAGGATAAAAGGAAACATTCTGAAATACACCAGAACAGTCTTATCTTAAGAAGGTCTGCCCTCAGAAGAAACTAGTAAACCAGAGACTAACCTGTTGGCATTTTATCAGAGCCTAACTGACCCGGGGGAAGGGAAATATCAAACTCCAGCCCCCTCAACCTTAGATGTGGGACAAAGCAAGTGTCCAGCTCCGGCCAACTTTAGCCACCCTATCCCACCCTAAGGGTGTTGTGAGATACTAAGAAACACATGTGAAGTTCATAGCCCAGGGGCACAGGTTCACTGAAAGACTGAGACCTAATCATAGCACTACAGAAAGGTTCCCCAAACCCTATCACATTACTAAAGACCTATTCCCAGTAGTTCCTTTTACCCTGTACATCATGTCCAGCTATTGAGAAAAATTCACAAGACATATTAAAAGACAAAAAACACAGTTTGAAGAGACAGAACCAGACTCAGATATGCCAAGAATGTCGTAATTATCAGACTGGTAATTTAAAACAACTATGATTAATCACTAAGGGTTCCTGAGGATAAAGTAGACAGCATGCAAAAACAGATGGCCAATGTAAGCAGAGAGATGGAAATTCTAAGAACCAAAAGCTAGAGATCAAAAACACTGTAATAAAATGGAGAATGCCTTTGATGGGCTAAGTAGACTGGACATAGCTGAGAAAAGAATCTCTCAACTTGAGAATTTCTTAAAGGAAACCTCCAACACTGAAAAGCAAACAGAAAAAAAAGAACAAAATATCCAAGAACTGTGGGACAATTACAAAAGTTTAAATACATGTAATGGGTAAACAAACTAGAGGGAGAGAAAAGAGAAACAAAAGAAATATGTGAAGCAATAATTACCGAGAATTTCCCCAAATTTATGTCAGACATCAAACCACAGATCCAAGAAAAGAACAACAAGCAGGATAAATGCCATGAAAACAATACCTAGGCTTATCATATTAAAAATGTTGAAAATCTAAAATAAAGAAAAAAATACCAAAAGAAACCAGAGGGAAAAAAACATCCTAACTACAGAAAGCAAAGATTACAATTACATCTAATTTCTCAGAAACCATGCAAACAAAAAGAAAATGGGGTAAAATATTTAAAGTGTTGAGAGAAAAAAAAAAACCCTAAAATTCTGTACCCTGTGAAATTATCCATCAAAAGTAATGGAGAAATAAAGACTTTCTCAGGCAATCAAAAATTGAGGAAATTTTTTGTCAGGAGGCCTGCCTTACAAGAATTGTTAAAAAAAAAAAAAAAAAAGTTTTCAGAGAGAAGGAAAATAATATAGTCATAAACTCCGATCTACTTAAAGAAAAGAAGAGCATCAGAGAATGAATAAAGGTAAAATTAAAACTTAGTGCAATGTCTGACATCATTCAGCTCACTGCAACCTCAAACTCCTGGGCTTGAGGGATCCTTCTACCTCAGTCTCCCGAGTAGTTGGGACTACAGGCATATGCCACAGTGTTCAGCTAGGCTCCATCAGGAAGGCATAGGATAGGCTAAGCTAGTAACATAATCTTCAGGAGGTTAGGTGTTATCAACTAGGTATAAATCTATCAAAATACGTGTAAGATCTGTATGCTAAAATCTAGAAACACCAATGAAAAAAAGTAAATAAGAACTAAATAAATGGAGATACATACCATCTTCATGGATTAGAACACTCAATATTGTTAATATCTAAATACCTAAATTTATAATCTCATTCAAAATTCCAGATTACTTTGTAGGAATAAGCAAGCTGATTCTAAAATTTAAACAAAAAGGAAAAGTTAACTAAAACAGCCAAAACAATTTTGAAAAGGAACAAAGTTGGAGGAGTCACACAATCCGAGTTCAAGACTTTCCATAAGCCATAATAATGAACACAATGTGGCAGTGGCAAAAAGACAGACACATAAATCGAGAGAACAAAACAGAGTGTCTAGTAGTAGAACCACACATATATAATCAACTGATTTTCAACACAGGTGCAAAATTCAAGAAAGGATAGTGTGGAAAGAAATGAACCTCAATTTATACCTCACAGCATATATGGAATTTAACTAATCATAGATTATAGACTTAAAAGTAAAGTAAAACTATAAAACTTAGGAAGAAAACATAAGAGACAACCTTTGTGATGTTGGGTCAGGCAAATATTTCTTAAATATAATACCAAAAGCATGAACCATAAAAGATAAAACTAATAAACTATACTTCTTCAAGATGTAAATAACTTCAGTTCTTTAAAACATACTAAGTCACTGAAAAGACAAGCCGGACAGAAAGAAAATACTTGCAAACACATAGGTTATAAAACACTCATGCCAAAAATATACAAAGAACTATAAAAATTTAATAAGAAAAAAATTTTTAAATGGGCAGAAGAGCTGAACAGACAATTCACCAAAAAAGATATACAGATGACAAATAAGCACATGAAAAGGTACTCAAAATCATTTGTCACCGGGCTAATGCAAAATAAAACCACAATGAGATACTGCTACACATCTATTAGAATGGTTAAAAACAATAAACTCACAATACCAAGAATGGGTCACCACGGGAGGCAACTGATAGAAAAAAGTCTGGCAGTCTATTCCATACATTTACCCTTTGACCCAACAATTCCTCTCCTACGTATTTACCCAAGAGAAATGAAAATTTATTTTTTTTGAGACAGAGTCTCACTCTCTTGCCCTGGCTAGAGTGCCGTGGCATCAGCCTAGCTCACGGCAACCTCAAACTCCTGGGCTCGAGCAATCCTTCTGCCTCAGCCTCCTAAGTAGCTGGGACTACAGGCATGTGCCACCACGCCCGGCTAATTTTTTCTATATATAATTTTAGCTGTCCAATTAATTTCTTTCTATTTTTGGTAGAGATGGGGTCTCGCTCTTGATCAGGCTGGTCTCGAACTCCTGAGCTCCAACGATCCACCCACCTCGGCCTCCCAGAGTGCTAGGATTACAGGCGTGAGCCACTGTGCCCGGCCAAAAATAATCTTATTAATTACTTTACAATCATTTTATTCCTATAAGCTAGGTCAGAGTTTCTCAAAATATAGAACCACCATTGCCAAAATCACTTTAACAAGGAGTACTTGACAAAAAATGTAGAATACTGGTCTCCAAATGAATCAAAGTCTTGTGAATAGGCCTTGGAATATTCATTTTTAAAAAACACTCTATGTGATTCTAATACACACTGAAGTTTGAAAACCTCCTGGCCAGAGTATAAATCACTTTTTTCTATTTTATTAAGTGTGACATGAAATGTTCTGACTATAGAAACATAGGTTGGAGATATAACCAAGTTACAGAATAAAATTTGACAGTAAAACTACATATTAATGAGATAAATGTTATCTAATATTATATATTAAACACTAGCATCTTCAAACATAATCCTTCTTAAAAAAATAATGCATGGATAGGCCACTCTTTACACACACAAGCATACAAAGATTGACAAAATAATTAAATATATAAAGTACATAAAGTCATAAAAAAACAGAAAAAAGGGGAATTTTTGTTTAGTAGTAACACAGATATAAGTAAGGCTTTCTAAGGACCAAAATCTAGAGGCTATAATGGTGAAAAAAAATCCTAGAAATGGCTACTTCAACATTAACTAAAAAAAAGAACAAAATAAAGATATAAAAATATATTTTTTCAGCATATATAACAAAAGATGAATTTCCTTAAATCTACCAAGAGCTCTTATAAATCAGTTAGACCAACAAGCCAATTTAAAAATATGGGCAAATAGCCAGGTGTAGTAGCTCACACCTGTAATCCCAGCACTTTGGCAGGCCAAGGGGGGTATAGAATCACTTGAGGCCAGTAGTTTGAGACCAGCTTGGGCAACATGGCAAGACCCTGTCTCTACAAAAAGAAATTAAAAAATTAGCCAGGTGTGGTGGCGCATGCCTATAATCCCAGCTACTTGGGAGGCTGAGGCAGAAGGATCGTTTAAGTCCAAGAGTTCGAGGTTGCAGTGAACTATGATCATGCCACTGCACTCCAGGCTGGGCAACAGAGCAAGACTCTCTCTCTCTAAAGAAAAAAATACATATGCAGGTGAAGTAGTTCCTCAAAAAATGAAATACAAATGACTTACAACCTCTTCCCTTAGTTTCTTTTTCTCCCATTCTTCGACCCCATCCTTTAGCCCTCTGAGAAATAAAAAGAAATTTCCTACACCCAGTGCCCTATCACCCTAGGTCTCAAGTGTATCCATGTGTATTGTATCAAGATTTCCAGAGAGGAGAATTCGGAGTTGTTATTTTTTATTAATTAATATTATTATTTATAGCAATAAACTGCATTTAATTTCTGAACAGGAAGTTTTAGTAATTAATTTTTGGTCTAGGAGGATCTATATTAATTCTTCCTATTCATTCTTTAATTTTGGTCTTATTTGGACCTTTGTTTGGACCATGCAATTAACTGCAGTGGCAAAATCCTGGAGAAAATTCACTCTTCCAAGGAGATGTAGTGTATGTAAAGTGGTGAAGTGAATTTACGTTGTATTGAGATTCTCAAAATGGAAAAATCACTATTCCCAAGGAACAGTTCTGCCTAAAACATCCAGTTCTTTCATCAACTTTTAGATGAGTTCAATATCACTCAATTTTGAAAAATGATATGCTGCTAGGGAAATCTTTCATTTTATTAAATTCCATTCATAACCCCTCCTCCCAAAACAAACATGTTACTTGATTTTGCTCACCTCCTCTCCTGAAAGGTAATATGCTGCAAGTAGGCCTCCAATAAATCGAATGTTGACTTCAAACACAGACACCTCTGAATTCTGTGAAAACATTGAATATACATAATGCTTTACAGTTTTCGAAAATATTTTTAATACTTCATTTGTTTCTCACAAACACCGTATAGAAAATGCTTTTCCACGTTCTGCATCCTCGTTTCTCATGCAACTGCTATCTCACCTCCTGTTTGTCAACATTACTGAAACTCCTGTTACTGTCACACAGCTTCCTAACTGCCAAAACCAACGAGCCATTTCCATGTACCTTACACAGCACTGTGAAATTATCAAGAGATTTAACACTGCTGACTACTGTTCCTTCCTCATGAAAGCCTTTACTTCTTGAATTCTGGAATAGCACTCTCTCTACTGACGGCTCCTTTCCTTCTTTTCTAATCACTACATAATTTTTACTTTTCTCTCTCCTAATAAATTTAAAATTTTAAAACATTTAAATAAATTTTAATAAATTATAAATATAAATACATTTATATTAAATAAATTTTAAATATTTTTCCAAATATATATAACTTAATAACTGTTAAAGGAAACACCAAAAACATGGTGCAATGATGGATTATTAAATTAATAATGTTGATAAAACTAGCTCCTAAGAAATTAATGTGGATAGTCATTTCATATATATATCAAAATGAAATCTAAATTACTTAGAAATAAATGGAAAACAATAATGAAGTAGAAAAAAATGTGACAATATATAAACTTCCTTGAGAAAACAGGTACTTTTTGTAAGCATAAAATCAATAATTTTGATAACAAATTGATGATAGACTTGAAATTTTCCTAAAATGCAAATTATCTATAAGAAAAAAATCATGAACAAAATTAAAAGGCAAACAGAAGAAAATCTGGCACAAATATAGCAATATTAATAAAATTACTATAGTTTATATGTTTATATTTAGACATAAATATAGCTATTGCTAGAAAAATTATAATATTTGGAAAGTAGAAGTGGCAGAGAACACGACCAAAGAATCCATACAACATAGACAACTGACTAATATAAAAATAATATTTATTTTTAATAAAAATTAAAAGAAAAAATGCATTACTCTGAAGTCTTTCCAGCATTCACAGGCAGAACACACCATTTGCTAACATGAGTGTATTTCTTCATTATAGAACTTTCACAATATAACATGATTTTTTGATAACATGATTGTTAACCCTCCCCAGTACTTAGTATTATTTCATATATTCCCAACATATAACATACTGCGGGGCACATAATAGACATTCAAGTAACATGGGGAGGAAGGGAAAGAGGGAAGGAGGCCCCTCACCACTCACCAGAATTGTAACAACAACCTTCTAACCAGTTTCCCTGGGCTTTCATCCTTACCCTCCTCCCTACACTCCATTCAGTACACTATAGTTAGAGTGAGCCTTTTAAATCTTATGTCAATTTAGGTCACTAATCTGTGTAAACCCTTATGATGGCTTCCCATGACATTCGGAGTAAAACAAGCCAACATGCTCAGATCCCCTACAACCTCTTTGATATCTCTCCTACTAATAATATCCCTTTGACTCACTTAACTATTAATACATATATGGGCCTACTTGCTGTCCCCAGAATTACCAAACTCGAGACTCCTGCATCAGCCTTTATACTTGTTATCCCCTTTCTGGATGCCTTCCCTTCACATAGCTAAATGAATCACTCTATTACTTCCTGCGGGTCTCTGAACAAATGTCACCTTATCAGAAATTTTTTCTGACCACCCAAAATAGTAATCCTCCATCACTAATAACCCCCTTCCTTACATTATTTCCCCAATCTACACTTATTACTTATCTGATTACTATACAATCATATAGTAATAATGTATTTTTATTTGTAAAATTCATATCTTCCTTCACTAGAAAGACAGAAGATGTGAGAAGTTCTAGAGGGCGAGAAGGGAGAAATGGAGGAGAGGCATTACTGTTAGGAATAATGACCGAGAATTTTCTAAAATTGATGAAGACGTTAAGTCCTCAAATTGATGAAACATTGTGAGTCCTTTAAAGAATGACGCATACATAGACACATGGTAATGGATTATAGAACAACAATGTGAAAAAGAAAATATTAAAACAAGGGGAAAAAAGATAGAAGACCTTTTAAAAATTAGATTGATAGTACACTTTTTAATAGCATAAAAGAAGCACGAAAGACAATGGAACTGTACCTTTAAAAGGCTGAGAGAAAATAATCAACCTCTAATTCTATTTTCAGCTATAATTTTTTTCTTTTTTCTTTTTTAGTAAAGACGGGGTTTCACTCTTGCTCAGGCTGGTCTCGGACCCTGAGCTCAAGCGATCCTCCCGCCTCTAACTCCCAGAATGCTAGGATTACAGGCGTGAACCACTGCGCCTGGCCAATTCTCAACTATAACATCTAGTAAGACAGAGCCATATATCCGCATGGCTTCCCTTGAGTGTCGTCTCAAAAATGTCAACTTAACCAAGAGTCCTTCAAAAGCTACCCCATGTAAAATAGCAATACCCACCACTACTTACTCCGATCCTACTTACTCTTCTTTATTACTCTCCACAGCACTTATCATCACCTGACATAGCATATATAACTTGGATATTTGTTTATTATTTTTCTCTTTCACTAGAGTATAAACTCAAGAAAAAAAGAAGACTCTGTTTTGTTCATTACTATATCCACAGAATCTAGAAAACTGTTATAGAGGAAGCACTCAATAAATATATTTATTTAGCTATTACTTAACTTGGAAGTTTCAAACATAAATTGGGACTAACTAGACAATGATCACACACAGGACAAGAGGGAGGTGAGCTAAGTTAACAGTATTCTAAGGTCCTTATAAGCTACAGAAGGAGGATAAAGACATTGATTAATTTTAAATTTTGATGAGTATATACATTAAAACTTTAAGAATAACTCCAAAATGAATGGAAAGTATAAATGGCAAACTAGACAAGGAAAAAAGAGACATGATTTAATCTAAAATAAAGAAGCAAACATAAAATAAAAGCAAATGAGAAGTACAATATGGGTAGCAAAACAAAGATGGACGACCTAACTCCAAATATACGTTATCACAGAAAATGTAAATATTTTAAACTTAACAGTTTAAAATAAAAAGACTCTAAGACTGGGTACAAAAAACAAAGTTCAAATACACAATTTTGAATATGCAAAATATACAACTAAAACATAATGACATAGAAAGGTTGAAAGCAAAGGGATCAAAAATGACTGTGCTGATTATTAAACTATTTCCCTCAGGTTCAAATTCATTCTTCTATACTCTACTTTGGTATACCAGAGTTGGAATTCTACAAATATATTTCATTTACCAGCTGGCTCCCTTTTAGGTCCTACCAATAGGAGGTTTTAAAAGACAATGCAAGACTGGAGGAAGGAGAAGTGACTTATTTCTTCCTGTTTAATTCTAGTTTCTGACAGTGTCACACCAGCCAGGATTCTTCACCCTGGCAGTGGTAGCTGGTTCTGGGATACAGATCCCCTGTCACACACACAGAATCCCCAATCCGGCCTCACTGTGCCCCTTGGAAATATTAAAAACTAGGTGCCCTGTCCTCAGAGGTCTGAATTCCAGCTCTGAGGAAGCCCTTCTAAGAGCTTCTAAGGTACCAGCAACACCTGGGCAGCACTGGGTACTAGTTTTACAGAGCCCAAGCTACTAAATTTTAATGATCCTAATCACTTCCCATTGTTCTCATAGCCCCAAGAGCGGTAGCTGTTTTCTGTTTCTTATATTATTAGTGACTACTTCTGGTGATATCACGATGCTCTCTGTTTGCCTTTTAGGTTCCTTATTAGTAGGTTAACAATTCTAAACATCAAATCTTCTAGTTAAAATAAGTGGTACAGTTATGGTTCCTAATTGAGCTCTGATACAATGATATACAAGTGAATTATTACCCATAATAAAGCTGCCATGTTAATGAAGGGGGGTATTTGAGATTGCACAGATGCTAATTCTTTCCAAATTAATCTGTAAATTAAATGCAATCCTCATCACCATTTCAACATGGTTTTCCAGAACTCAAAAGAGCAAAGGGCTGAGAATTAAGATAATTTCCTCGAAGAACAAGATCAGCTATCAAGATTCAGATACAGATATCAAGCTTCTTATTAAAATATGGTAGTTAGGACAGTTTAGTATTGATATAGGGATAAAGAAAAAAGCCAATGGAAAAAAATAAATTAATATAACTAACATATGACTCATGTGGCATGTAAAAATAGCAGAGAAATAAATAGTGCTAGGATCAATTGGTAATTTTCTATTTTACCCCACATACGAAAATCAATTCTATATGGGTTAAAAACTAAATGCAAAAGCAAAACTTTAAAACGTTTAGAATAAAGTATAAAAATACATCTCCATGACCTAAGAGTAGGAATTTCTTAAACAAGATACAAAAAGTACAATCTATAAGGGCTACATAGCTACAAAGAAAAAAGAGGCATTTCTCAGCTTTCCTTTACAGTTAGGTAGGGCCATCTTAGGAAAGTCTACAAGCAAAAATGGGGTGACCAACTCCTGAGAAGTGTTCTTAAAGAACAGTCACATATCTTTCTTCTGTTTCTTTCTCCTTTCTGTCAAATGGAATACAGACAAGATGCCTGGATCTTGAGGAACTATCTTGTACCACTGAGGTCAAAGATAAACACTGAAATTGACAGAACAACAAGCAAGACAAAGGTCCTTGCTGATCAGGGAGCTACCCAAACTAGCCCTGAACTGCTTCTCTCAGTACTTGATTTACATGAAAGAGAAATAAACATCTATCTTGTTTAAGCTATTTTACATTAGGTTTTCTGCCACTCACAGCCAAATCTAAACTTAACTAATAATAAAAATTGCTTGAAGTCCAAAATGCTAGAGTAACATAAAGGAAAGGAAACAGTTTTTGTCTAGTTAGTACTAAGGAAAGAATCAGCGAAGAAATAATTATGGATTTAAATCATAATTTAAAAAATGAAGAGTTTGCCAGAGAGAAAAGCACATAGAGAAGGAGTGAAAGATACTACAGCCAAAAGGAATAGCAAAAACAAAGATCATGAAAGGTGATAATGAATATAACAAAACACACATCTTTTGGGTGAAGACTAGTAACGATAAAAATAATAAAAATAATTGCTACCATTTACTAAGCACTTGATATGTACCAGATTATCTCAAATAATTACGACAATATTACAATGGGATAGCAATTCTATGACGAGTTCAGAAAGAACAAGGAACTTTCCCAAATCACACAGCTAGAATGCTGGGCTTCCAAACCTAATCAGTACCTCTTAACAATTATGCAAAAGTGCTGGAAGGATGGGCATAGGCCTAATGAAGAAGGCTCACTAAATTTAACGGTTTGTACCAAATCATTAAACCTTTTGAAAAAAAAAAAAACCACTTATTATTTATAAAGCAATTATGGTTTCCTCATTCTTCTAATTCATTGCTTTTTGCCCCACCCCAACTACTGCCTTAACACATTTAATACATTACCTCAAATGGTAAGTAAAAGGAAGATGGTGAGAAAGGGTGTATATTTTATGCAAAAATTAAACGTTTAACAACTGATAATCTCAAAAGAAGAAAGAGGACTTAGGATTTCTTTAAACTGCTAGGAAAATGCTCAAAACTACTATGGTTAGTATCTTGGGCCATTCAGGCTGCTATAACAAAATACCATAAACTGGGAAGCTTATAAACAACAGAAATTTATTTCTCACAGTTCAAGAAGTTGGAAAGTCCAAGATAAAGGCACCAGCAGATTCAGTATCTGGTGAGGGCCCACTTTCCCGTTCACAGCTGGCGCCTTCTCACTGTGTCCACACATGATGGAAGGAGCCAGGCAGCTTTCTGGGGCATATTTTATAAGGACACTAATTCCAGTCATACGTGCTCCGTCCTCATGACATAATCACCTCCCAGGGCCCCACCTTCTAATACCATCCATTTATGATTAGGTTTCAACATATGAATTTGGGGAGGACACAAACATTCAGAAAATAATAGTTAGGCACTATATCTTTTCATAGTCAATCTAAGAGATTAATTATCAATCACATACTCACCACACTGAAATCAAGATTGTCTTCAATCCATCTTTGCCCATCCAGAAATTCAGCATGAAGTCCCATGATATAAAGGGTATCCAAAGCATCTACTATAGTAGCACCCATTTGTGAACTTCCTATATTTGGGAAGAAAAAAAAAACGGTCATTAAAGAGATCTCCTTGATATAAGATCTATTTTAATTTTTGCATATATAAAAGTAAACTAAAGTAAGAATATAAAGACCAAAAAGAATACCCAACATTGTTCACTTTTTCACTAGACTAGGTAATATACAGAGTTTAATATATTTTACTAAAGATGGCACATTGATATCTAATAGGAAGATAAAGGAAAACTGAAAGAATAATTCTCCTTAACTTTCTGCCTAGTCAGAATATGAAATATCTACCTACTTAACTGAGATAGGGAAAAAAAGGAAAGGAAAAAAAAAAGAGAGAGGATTAATTCAAGAAAAGAGGAGGGTTGTTCAAGACGACAAACTAAAGCATAAGACAACCATGCTCCTCTGATCCAAGTTCATAAAAAGGACAAAAAAATATATTTAAAAATAATAAATATATAACAATAATAAACATACAACCAGAGTAGAACAGAAACCTGGTAATCTATAACAATCAAAAAGCAGGTAGATCATACTAAAAAAGAAAACCATAAAACAAAATGTAAGTAGAAGGAAAACAAAATAAGATATACCTACCTTCAAAAAAGAGATAATCTTGATCTTAAATGTTCCAAGGAGAGAGAGAAGGAGGGAGGGAGGCAGGGGAAGGAGGGGTTAATTCAAAGCGAGCCTCATACTAAAACTAAATAATGAAAACACAAGACAAGAAAACTGGCCAATCTTACTAAAGAATATAACTGCAAAAATCCTAAATAAAATAGCAGCAAAACAAATCTAGCAGTTTAGCAAAAGAATAAATAACAGCAGATGGGTTCTCCCCAACCCCACAAATGCAATTATTATTTCTGTCCTCTGAGAATGGAAATCATCCACACAGCTTACTGCTTACATTAACATGGCTTTACTGCAACATTTTCTTCAACAACATGAGTTTATTGTTCCAGGAGACTTGCCCAGAAAGATAAAAGTTGCAGAAAATATTTTACTGTTCATTCCAGGAACTTCCTAAAAGACCTATCAAATCTTCAACAGAAAATATAAGTGACGGTTTAATATCTCAAGACTCTGAACTCTTGTCAAAATCTTCCCCTTACCAATTCCAAACTATTAATATTATATTATGATCCTTACCCAATCATAATCATGACCCATACCCCAACTGAAAGATTCATCTTAAACCAGATTTAAAATCTCAATAAATATCTCAACTTTCTCCTTCCTCCTTTGAAAGGCTACTAACAGCTCTGGTGAAGTAGTGATCTCCTTACAATGGTAAGCATTAACAGCTCTGTCTCATCAGCAAGATTTCTGGGTGCATTTTAGGAGTCAGCATTCAACATTACTTAGTTCACATTTCCCACCTACTATTCTTTCTTTTCTTTTCTTTCTTCTTCCATCCTCTTTTTGCTGGGTAAAAATTTCTTCTGGTGGTTTAAAGCTATACAAATATGTTCTCAAGATGGCTATCCTTAACTTACATGCCATGCTCTTGTTCATGTGCTCCCAATAATTTCTTCAACTTATCAATATGTGTATCTTCCCACTAACAAGTACTCCAATACTCTCTGATAAAGTCCTTTTTCTTCTCTCTAATTACTTCCCTTCATGTTCATATTATTTAGGATGTTAGTTCTGGGTTATCACATACTTTCCTTTCACTTTTCTGGTTTCTCAGCTTTTTATTAACATAAAAACTTTATCAAGTCATTTAATCATCCATATATCCCTAATCTCTGCATAATTGCTTGAATATACATCATTTTTTATTTTAGTATTTCACCTAAAACATTTATCAAACTTGCTTTAAATCCTTGAGAATATTGTTTTTGTTCTTGTTTTAATTTTTGTAGGTACTTATGCTCCTCCATTATCTAGTTATTTATTTAGTCCTGTAAGTGCATATTCCTCTAAGGTATGGACTATTCTGGGATGGAAAAAGACCTGACCCACCTACTCTGTACCAATCCTGGCAAGTTCTGCAAGATGCCATGAGCTAAAATGCTCAAAGAAGAGAAGGGCAAAATTGAAATTACTGGCTACCACTATGATTGTTTACCTAGGCAACTCAAGATTTTGACTAGAGAAAATGAAAAGGCCTAACACTATCCTGGAGTCAAAGAAGTAGCAAGAAATGACATTGTAGAATAAAAAATTAGCATGAGAACATGGGAATCAACTAAAGCAGTTTTCAGAAAAAAACTTAGTAACTTAAAATATTTATACTATTTAACAAGAACAATTTAACAATGAATTCAACGTTCTACTAAGAAAAAGAATAAACTTGAACAATAAAATGAAAGAATTAGAAAAGCTAAATGCAGAAACTAATGAATTAGAAATGAAGAAAATCATCAAAATAAATTCAAGAGATGTTTCTATAAAAAGAAATGTATAATGAATCTATCACTAACCTGCTTTTTAAAAGTAGATAAGAGAATACAAAACCACAAAATAAGTAAGAAAAATGCAACACACAGAAATTTATAAAAAGCCTATTTATTTCATGCATATTTTCACAATAAATTTGAAAATAAGTGGAATTGATGATCTTATAAAGTATGTATTATTTTGACTTCTAAAAGAAGAAACAGAAAATCTAAGCAAACAGACCAAGAAACAGGAAAATTGAGAAGTTTTCAAACTGCTAGCCATGATAAAAGTATCATACTCTGAAAACTTCATAGACTAAATTCTACTTTAAGCTTAAAAATAACTCCTATATAAACTTTTACAGAACATAGAAAAAAGCTTAAAATTCAATTTGTAAATTCTTTATAACATTGATGAAAAAAACCTAACTTACCAAGAAAAATACAATGACATCTGATCTCATTTGTGAGCATCACAGAAATATTTAGGAGTAGAATCACTAGGCTGTACAGTAAGTTTATGGTTAACTTTATGAAAAACTGCTTTCCAGAGTGTGTCGTTTTATACTCCCAATAGCAATATTTGAGAGATACAGTTGCTCTACCATCCTGGTCAATATTTGGTATTGTTGGTCTTCCAAATTTTAGTCATTTTAATGGCTGTGTAGAGATACTGCATTGTGGTTTGAATTTTACTTTCCCTGATTACTAATATGCTCACTAGCTACTCATATACCTTTATTGGTGGGGAATTCTTTATATATTCTGGATACATCCTTTTGTATGCATTGTAAACATTTTTCTCCAAGTCTATGGCTTGCCTTTTCATTTTCTTGATGTCTTTTGGAAAGCAAAAATTTTTAATTTTCATTAAGTTCAATTTATCCATTTTTTCTTTTATACTTGACACCTTTTATATTATAAAAAATCCTCGCTTACCTCAAGATCACGAAGATTTTCTCAAAGATTCTCTACTAGAAGTTTCATATTTTTAGCTTTTATGTTTATTTAGATCTGTCATCCATTTCAAGTTAATTTTTGTATACAATGTTGAAGGAAAAGTCAAGGCTCATTACTTTTCCATACAAATATCCAGTAGATCCAGCACCATTTGTTGGAAAGACTATCCTTTTACTCATTGAATTACCTCAGCACCTTTGTTGAAATCAATTAAACATGTATGTGCAGTTCTATTTCTATTCCTTTCCACTGATCTCTACGTTTATTCTTATGCTAAAACCATACTGTCCTCAACTAAGCTTTACAGTAAATCTTAAAATTCAGGTAGTATAAATCCTTCAACCTTGTTCTTTTTTAAAAATTATTTTGTGGCTTGGTGCAGTGGCTCACACCTGTAATTCCAGTGCTTTAGGAGGCCAAGGTGGGAGGATTGCTTGTGGCCAGAGTTCAAGACCAGCCTGGGCAACATAGTAAGACCCCATCATTATAAAAAACAAGAAAAAAATTAGCTGGGCATAGTGGGGCACGCTCATAGTCCCAGCTTCTCAGGAGGCTGAGGTGGGGGATGCCTTGAGGCCAGCAGTTTCAGGATGCAGTGAGCTATGCTGCACTGCACACCACTGCACTTCAGCCTGGGTGATAGAGCAAGACCTTGTCTCAAAAAAAAAAAAAAAAAACAACTATAAATCGGGGTTGGCAACTTTTTTGGTAAAGGGCCAGATGGTAAATACTTTAGGCTTTGCAGGACATATGGTCTCTCGTAACAACTACTGACCTATGCTGTTGGAGCATGAAAGAAACCATAGATAATATATAAACAAATAGTTGTACCTGTGTTCCAATAAAATTTTACTTATGGAGACTGGAATTCTCTTTAACTCTGTTGTTTTGTAATTATTTAGAATAATAACTTAAAATATTTAAAAATTATGTTTATCTCTATTGTTCTGAAATTCTCTTAAATCCATGGATGCAGAACCCACAGATACATAGGGCAGACTATATAAAAAGAATAATACATCATGACTAAGTGGGGCTTATCCTTGGGATGCATGGTTGGCTTAACATTTGGAAACTGGTTAATGTAATTCAAGATATTAAGAGAATAATAGAAAATTCATATGATCATCTAAGTAGATGCAGAAAAACCATTTAACAACATTCAACATCCATCTGTGATAAAAACTCTCAGCATACTAGAATAGAAAGGAAATTTTTCACTTGATAAAGAGAATTTCAAAACACCACCACAAAACAAACAAAATTAAAAAAAAAAAAAAAACCCACATACTTAATGTTGAAAGACCAGATGCTTTCCCCTAAGTTTTCGAACTAGGCAAGGATATTTTGCTCTCTCACATCTATGTATAGTGTACTGGAGGTCCTAGCCAGTTCAATGAGGCAAGAAAAAAGAATAAAGATTGGAAATGAAGAAGTAAAACTGTCTTTACTTTTTTAAGTACATGATTGTCCATGAAGAGGATTCTAAAGATTCTGCCAAAGAAACAAAAAAAGTACTAGAATGAATAAACAAATTTAGTAGGTCATAGGATACAAATTCATTATCTAAAATCAACTATACTTTTCTACATATTAGCAATAAAGTTATAAATACAATTTTTTAAATGTAATTTGCATCAAAAAATATGAACTATATGTGGATGAACTTGACAAAATATGTGCAAAACCTATACACTGAAAACTTTTTAAGTCATTATCAAGATAAACTTAAGAGAATGTAAATAAATGGAGAGAGATGCCATCTCCACACGTTCTATATCCACAGATTCAAACCACAGATCAAAAATATTGGGGGAAAAAATAAAAAATAACAATACAAGAATTTAAAATAACACAAATTTAAAAATACAGTATAACAATTCATTACATAGCACTTACATGGTATTAGGTATTATAAGTAATCTAAAGTTGATGTAAAGTGTACAGGAGGCAATACTTAAGTTAAATGCAAATATTATACCATTTTATATAAGGGACTTGAGCATCCACAGATTGTAGTATTCTCAGGGTTCCTGAAATCAACTCCCATGGATACCGATGGACAACTATATTACCGAATGAGATTTACTAAGATTTGATTAAATATTTTTATGTCTATGTTGCTGAATTAGATTTACATGATTTGATCAAATATTTTCATGTCTATTTTATGTCTATTGGTCTATGGTTTCCTTTTCTTATAATACCTTTTCTTGGTTTTGGTATTAGGATTTTAGTGATGCTACCAAGAACACACATAACAATGCCAAATGTGTAAACGCCCAACAAGAGTACCTTAAAATATATGGAGCAAAAGCTGACTGAACTAAAAAAAGTAAGAGAAAAATCCAAAATCAGAGTTGGGACTGCAACAGCCCTCTCTCAGTAACTGACAGAACTATACAGACAACCAATTAGGACAGAGAAAACCTCGACAATCCTATTAACCAATGAGATCTAACTGACATCAATAGAACATTCCACACAATGACAGCAGAATACACATATATACATTCCTTCCAAGAACAAGTGGAAAATTCACCAAGACAGACCATATACTGGGTCATAAAGCAAACCTACAACAATGTAAAAGAACTGACATCATGTGAAGTACATTCTCTGATAATAATGGAATTAAAACTAGAAATCAGTAACAGCAGGGTAAAAACAAATCTCCAAACACTCAAAAATTAAACAACTTACTCAAGGGAAATTTTTAAACATACTGAATTGAATGAAAATCAAAATAAATCAACATCTCTGAGATGCAACTAAAGCAGCACTTAGCAGGAAATTTATAGTACTAAATATATATATTAGAAAAAAATGAATAATCTAGGTTTCTATTTCGAGAAACTAGAAAAGAGAAAAACCAACCCAAATCATGCAAAAGGAAGACAATAATAAGGAGCAGAAATCAAAGAAATGAAAACATAAAATATTTAAAAGATCTTTGAAACTAAAAGCTGCATCTGTGAAAAGATCAATAAAATTAATAAATGTCTAATAGGATTGACAAAGAAAAAGAGAGAAAATATAAAACAATAATATTAGGAATGAAAGGGGATTATTTATACAGCTACCACAGACATCCAAATGACAAGGCAATTCTCCAAACAACTCTGCCCACATAAAATCAACAACTTAGATGAAATAGACCAATTCCTCAAAAACCACAGACTATCAAAACTCACCCAAGATGAAACAAATAAACTGAATGGTCTTTACTATTAGAAAGATTGAATTTGTAATTTAAAAACCTTCAAGGAAGGTAGATGGTTTCATCAGTGAAATATACCAAATATTTAAGGAAAAAATAAAACTTATCCGAAACAACCTCTTCCAGAAGAACAAAGAGCAGAAAACACTTCCCAACTCATTTCATGCGACTAGCATTACCCCCATACCAAAACAAGACAAAGACAGTAAAAGTATAGAACAATATTCCTCAAAATATGAAAGCAAAAATCATTAACAAAATATTAGAAAATTAAATCACAGTTAAGTTGGAAATAACAAAAAGAATTTATTTACATACATACACATATACACACACAGAAACATCCATCCATACACACATGCACACACACACACACACACAGACACACACACGCGGAAAATAAAAAGCACTCTTCAAAATACATTGCAAAGTCAAAGAATACTCTTTGCCAAATCAAAATAATTTCTTTTAAATGGCAAAAGACCTATCCCCAACAAAACTCTTTCGATTCTCTAGAATATCTAAATAAAAAGAATTCATTCTATTAATCATGTTAGAATAATTACATCAGTGCTAACTCATTTCCAGTAGCATTTCCCTCTTCCCACTCACAAGCTTCAGGGGCAGGCCCTAACCAGGCAAAACCAAATGAACATATTCCATCCTTCCAGGTATAGCATTTGGTTCAACCCTGGGTACAAAACCAATCAGAGACAAGAAACAATGAAACTTTCAATGGTATTTCTAAAAAGCCCAAGTGCTCTCATCTCGACAGTGTTCTCTTTTCTATAGATGTAGCAGTATGAAAACAAGAAGCTTCAAACCGCTGCAGCCATCCTGCTAAGAAGCTAGCTTGACAGTATCAACACAGAGGAAAACACAGGAAAGAGATAAAGAAAAAAAGATCAGCTGCAATCAGATCTACACCAGGACTTCATTGAGCTGATGAAACTTCCTTTTTAGTTTAAGACATTTTGCAATGGATTTTCTGTTATCTGCACATAAAGAGTCCTCTGATGCCAAGGATTAACCAGCTAGAAGTCAGAAGAGCACTGATTTCAGTTACCAAATAAAAGAATTCTTTAATAATCAAGGCTAAGAAAAAAGAAAAAAGTTTTAAGTTAATGTTTTCCTGATAATCTAGAATTTTGCGAATAAAGGTTCATTACCCACCTGTATGTTCCTACAGTAACACAGAGGTTGAACTTTTAAAGTTCCCTCTAAGATTCTAATTTGTAAAGGCATACTGAATTGGGGATGTTAAACAAGACACTGAGAACTATTACCCTTCTCTTTGACTTTTTCTATTTTAAAAAAAGGTAAGCAGAGTTTTAAAAAAAGTTCAAATTATACTCACTAGGAAGAATATGAGATGCACAGAAGAAACACAGTAAGTAGAAAACAAAAATCTTAAACTTTAAAAATTCACACTTTAATAAACTGCCTATCAACAATCTACAAGCATAAAACAAAACACATTAATAGAATAAAAGGTCTTTTCCTACTTGGCTTACTCAGCTAGAAAAAAAAACTGCTACCACTCAAAAAATTCAATAAAAATATAAGCACCTAATTTTGACCACTGAAAATTCTGCACATTGAATTTTTGCTTTTTCTACCACTTCACCATAACTTTCTTCTCACAATAACTGTTTCTCATGTGATGAAATTAAATTGTTTCTCTCTTTAAAGTTTACTAAAGCAGTATCAGGACCAGCATCTATTTAATAAAAGTTAACACATTATGTTCTGAGAAATACGGTTTGAAACAAGTAAAAAATTAATATCCAGTTATTTTTAATACATATTTATACTGGCATCCTTTAAAAGGGCTCACAGGTTATCATTGAGTTTAATATAAAGGGATAATTACTTGAAGAGAGGATCTAATTTTAATTAATTATTAAATATAATGTCTTTCAGTGCACTAATGCCTTGTGTATTGCAACATTCACAAAGCAATGGAAACTTTCTGGAAATACGCTTTAGGTCATTATGTGATAGCTGATGAATTAAATGTCTTATTAGGAGATGTCTGGTAGTCATTGATTATCTAAAGGAAATTTTTTCCCTGTACTCCCCTACCACATCTCTCAAACCCAGGAGAAATTATTTGTAAGACATTTTCTTCTTTTGACAGAAAATAAGCAACAACGAATTACAAAGGAAACCACAGCATTAGAAAAGTTCTTCCACAGTGTCACAAAGATAATTGCTGCTGCTTTTATTACTGTGATGGTGCACTTTAATAAAACTGTGTTACATATACGTATGTAACATATGTACGTATCTTCCTACCCCATTAAAATTTTCTTGCCTTTACCTATTGTTACGTAAAAGAGAACCATCACATCAAGAAGCATTTAAAATGAGGGAAAAGAGTGAAGACTACAAAGAGTAGCTAGACAATTCTCAAGACTTATCTTTAGGTTTAGTAAAAGTTGTTAGTTAAATGAGTTAAGTAAGTTGACTTACTCCTTGAGTCAGTTAAGCTAGAAATTTTAACAAGTGGACTAAATTCAAAAGAGGGAGAAGGAAAAAAATTCAAGACGAACACAGCTCTTCCCCAAACTTCCATTCGCACACACTGTTTATTGTTCCTTAAGAACTGTGAATGTACAACATAACCCGCTCAATTCGTCACCAAACCACCATGGGCATGCTACTTTTTTTTTTTTTTAATGTACACAGCACTACTGGAATTTCCTATTCTTCCCCTGTTCCTCTATAATGTATCAGAATTGGTAACGTGTTGAAGAAAAAATTACAAATATGTGCCTACCTTTCCTGACATTAAAGAAAAAAATGTAGGAAAAAACTTCGAAATGCTCAGATAAATGACTAAAGCATCCATATGTAAACAAAATTTACCAAATCCATGTATTCCAAAGCAACTAGAACTAAATCTTGACTGAAACTTGCAAAAAACATACACATTTCTTCAAATTATAGTTCCACAGAAATACTCAGATTTTAGAAATTACTTTAAAAAGCTAGATCTTGTTTTAAAAGATGGAGGCAGAAATAGTAATTAGAAAAAGTAAACTTACCAAATATGTTAGTGGAGTGTCCTTTCCTTGCAATAGGTCTGAGTTCATTATGTCCCCACCCGTACGTCCTATAATTATCCCAGGCATGTTTCATCATCTGAGAAAAGAAAAAGTATAATCCATCAATTTAAATTATTCACAAACTGTTATTTTTATATTTCATGTAATTTTCAGTTCTATTACTATATTTTTACCCATTCCCCAAAACCTCTTACATTAGTATTATTAATCAATTAACACTTGCATCAGTGCAAAAACACACATAGTGATGTTTAATCTCGACCTACACAACAGAAAAAAAAAATGGGTGTAAAAGACAAGTTCTTTTCCTTGGGGAGGAAGATGTCTGTCTGGTATTCTTCCCTGTCAGTCCCTTGGGGAACAGCTCCCTTTACCTCACTGTGATTATGACAGAGTTGTCAGTCAAAGAGCCATGCTTCTACTATCAATTAACTCAGGCTGGCCATACCCTTAGACCAGAGATCAGCAAACTTTAACTCTGCCGTTGTAGCACAAAAGCAGTCCTAGTAATACCCCCATTCAGAGAGGACATGACTACGTATAAGGAAAATCCCAAGTAATCTACAAAAAAGCTACTAAAATAATGACTTCAGTAAAGTAAGAAGATACAAGTTTGATAAAGTAACATCAAATGTATTTCTATATACTGAGTTTTGTGAATACTTCTAGCAAATTACTGAGCCTGAGGATTGTCTTGGGGTCCTGTGAACACAAATGGTTATCCATCTGAATCATTATATATATGAGAAAGTATTTCAATAAACTACGACATCTGAATAAAGCAAGTTGGGCATTGGAAAAAAAAAATCCATCAGTGTCTCCCCAATACTGTCCAAAGAGAGAGCCTTAAGGTAGTTCTTATATAAAACATAGACTCTTGAAGTGTAATAAAATCAGATTGTATCTCTATTGACTCCATCAAGGTCAAGGTTTTATAATAATCTATAGGGCCAAGCTTAAAATATCTGCTAAACCTTCTATCTACATTACTAGAATATATATAAATAGATATTTGACTATTTGAACTAAATCTTATTTTATGATAAACAAGCCTTTTGAAATATTATTGATGCTATTACACTCTGACAAATCTTTGTCTTTGAAGGCAGTTATAATTGCAAACTCCACCCAGAATTATCGTGAGTTCTAATTAATAAAGTTAAACTCAAATATTCACTACATTCCCCCCACCCCGATATTTTTATCTCTAAGTAATTAGAGAATAACAAATTGAAATGCTTCTCAGGCTACATAAACTAAAAATTTTGAGATCAATTCTTCCCTGTTCTTCAATCCACAGAGACTCTTTGGAAGGAATGTGCTCTTAATCTACAGTGTGGTTGAGGGGTAGGTATAATGGCATGTTCCCTAAAAGATTGCAGATATAATACTAACTCTTTAGAAGCATGTTTATGAGATTTTCATAGTATCTAGCAGAGTCCCTTATAACCGAACACTTAAGAAATTGCTTATTCAATGAGAAATTATACATGGATCTATTATTTACAAAATTCTGAATTTCAAAAGATCTCTGAACACAAGGTGAGTGATATAACCATCCAAACATTATATCAAATGTTTTAAGTATCTAATTATATTATAATCAATAGTAAGAAACAGACTTAATTCTAGTCCTTACTGCCAACTTGGAAAGTGAACTACAACTATGACCCAAGAACAAACAAGATCACAAGATCAAAGTATGACAACACAGACAGCGAGAGTGTGTGAGTGTGAGAGTGTGTGTGTGTGTGTGTGTGTGTATCTCCAAATACATATCCAAAACCACTCCATATCATAAATCTCAGCTTATTACCTCTTTAATTTTTTCCCTTTTCTCTCTTACGTCATTATCTTCTGGGTCTCCACCATTTATTCCTACAAGGTTTGGAATAGGGACTGGTGGCAGTGGCTTCTTCTCTTTGGTCTTCATTTCTTGGACTACCTTATTTTTCTCTGTCTGAATTTCTGCTCGAATTTCTTCTCTTGACTTTCTTAATTTTTCTTTTGCTTCTTCCAGGGCCTTCTCATGATCAGCTCGAATTTTATTTCTCAGACGTTCTTCTTCTTCCCTGTGAGAAAAGGAGAAAAAAAAGACTGGTTAAGAGCAGGCCTTCTTAAGAACTTCAACCTTTAAACATGAAACTTAAAAGGTTCCTCCATCAAGCCCTGATAGTTGTTTTCTTCTTTTGCCATTAAAAGGTAAGAATTATCAGTGAGAGAGACTCAGGTCTGCCCGAAGAATCGAATAAATATAACTTGGTATGAGAAAGAAAATGAATCCAGGATGCTGAAGGGCAAACACTTTACACAGTTGAGAAAGAGGAAACAAAGTTATAATTTCAGGGCTAAGTAAAAACAGAGAAAACAGCAAGGAGTAAATTATCACAGACACATGCAAAAAATAGAGACCAGTAAAAACTAAATGGTGGAGAGAAAACAAAAAATAGAATTAAGCATCAGAAAGAGGGGGATTATAAACACTGGGTCAATGAAAAAGCTAAGAGGGAAAGATAAGAGGATGTGAAATTTTTCATTTATGTAGTACAGTATTTGCTTTTAAAACTTTAAATTTTGAAAATAGCATGCCTTACTATCAACCATTATTTCCTAAAGCAACCGGTGATGACTACTCCAAGGGGAAGCAACTAACTTAACAGTTACCAGAGTCACCTTTCCAGAAATTTAATTCAAAATCTGCAGATGGCTAGACTTATAACATTGCTGATGAGAATGTAAACTAATGTAAACTTTTCCACTCTGGACAAGTGGGTGTTTTCTTAAAAAACTAAACATGCAACCATCATAGAACCCAGCAATTGCACTCCTGGGCATTTATCTCAGAGAAATGAAGACTTACATATAAGTCAGTCACAAAAAGATAAATACCACATGATTCCACTTACACAAGGTACTTAGAGAAAGCGAAACCCTAGAGACAGAAAGTAAAACGGTGGTAGCCAGGGGCTCGGGGTAGGGATAATGAGAAGTACTATTTAATGGGCAGAGCTTCAAGTGTGCAAGATGAAAAGAGTTCTAGAGATGGATGGTAGTGGGCTGCACAATATGAATGTATTTAACACCACCGAACTGTATACTTTAAAATGATTAAGATGACAAATTTTATATTAATCCTATTTTACCACGATAAAAAAAATGGGAAGGAAGCCTACACACAAATGTTATAGCAGTTTTATTTAAAGTAGGCAAAAAGTGGAAACAATCCAGATGCCCTCCAACAAGTAAACAGTTAATCTGGGGCATATCCACACTATGGAATACTACTCAGCAATAAAAAGAAGTGAATTATTGATACACACAACTTACACAAATCTCAAAGGCATTATATTATTATGTGAGTGAAAGAAGCCAGTCTCAAAAGGTTGCAACCTATATGGTTCCATTTACATGACATTCTCAAAAAAGACAAAAATACAGGGATGGTGATTAGATCAGTGGTAGCCAGGAGTTATGGATAAAGGGGTTAAGCATAAAGGAATAACACAAGGGAACTTTTTTGAACAATAGAATTGTGATGTATAGGTATTATCTGGATGATAGAATTGTTACGTGAAGAATTACAGGGGTAGTTACACAAACGTGTAACTCATATACCTGTGTTAAATCATAAACCTGTATACTATAAGAGGAAAATGTCAATTTAAAATACAATATTAAAATAAAATGATAAATGTTCAGAGAAAAAGAAAATTGGATTGCTAGAGTGAGGGGTGCTAATAAAGAAAATAGGAGAGAGCAAAGGGGGAGAAGGGGAGACAGCAAGGTTAGAGAGTCAGGAACACACAAGATCATCCAGTAGGGAGGAAGAATCCATGGGACCTGCGAACAGGCTGGATGTGGGGGGAGTAGGACAGGAAAAACCAAGGTTGGCTCCTGAGGAAATCCAAGAGGAACTGACATGCAGCTGATCTGTTCAGGAGACTCAGGCAGATGAAGGCATCATTAGCACACAGGTGCTGAATGAAGTCTTATATAAGATAACCAAGGCAGAAACAACCTAAGAGCCTTCTAATCCCTGACCCGCCCCCTGCCACACCCCTTGCCAATAGAGAAACACAGTGCCTAGTCTCAGAGAATAGATCATAATCCATCTATGCCAATCAAGTCTTTCCCAGCTGCCCTTACAGCTAGGGTGGCCACAAAACTCCATTTCAACCAAAGAGAAAACAGGGACTACCAGGAAATATTTTCCTTTATGGATTAAAAATTGGACAGAGGTGGTTGAGAAATGGGCCTTTTAGCTGCTAAGTCTAAACCTACCAAACCACCTAATCCTGTCTTCAAATGTAATTGTGAAACCTAAAGCTATGAAAACCCATCTTGCAACCAAGAAGCCATAAGCCCGAGGAAAAATGGCCAACATGGTTCAGGACAGAGAGAAAGAAGGAAAGCGCTTGCCATCATTAAGTTACTGCCAGGGCCCTCAACTGCCTGTCCCCAGATTTCAGACTCTGTGGAATAACTGTCAGTTGGGTGTTCTGTCACTTCCAGCTAAGAATTTTCTCAACTCACCTACTCACTGTGTAAGCATGCACATAGACTGAGGAAGGGAGGGGGCCTGGGACTGAGCCCCAAGGAAGAGCAATATCATACAAGGAGGACTAGTTCTTTCAAAGGCAGTTTCTGTCCTGATGACATGCTGTGGGGGGAGGGGAGCAGAGGGGAGTCTCCACAGAAAACCAAGCTTTCCATTTCTAGCTCCAAGCACCATGTTAATCTGTTGCTGCTGAATGGCCTGTGGAAGCCCCCACCATGTTTGCAATGGCTCATAGGCATCACTCTAGAAAGCAGCCGAGTCACCGCTGAACCTCCACAAGCAGGTATTACATACCACTTTCTACAGCCCACGCTGAGGCGGGGCAAGGGATACAGCCACAACACATCCCATATCCCCTCTCGGAGCTTCACAAAGCACATGGGCGTTTTATTAATAAAAGCCCTGAAAAGTTCTGTACTGGAGATGCCTAACACAACACTTCCCCAAATTACTTAGCTATAGTCCCCTCCCCTTTCTGCATACCCTTTTTACATGCCAAGGAACACGATGAGGAAATGCCTCTGTGCCATCAGCCAAGCCCGTGGTAGAACACTGCCTCTTTTTCTGCTATGTGACATTAGACAAATGTCACCTCTCTGAGCCCCCTTTTTCTCATTTGTAAAAACAGAGTCCCCATTAACATCACAAGATTGTACTGAGGACTAGATGAGATGACACATGGGTTGAAAGTCCAGAGAAGTCCTTAACTCAAGTTTCCTTCCTTCCCTTACCACCTACCCTCCTCATCACCACCATCCCCCACCACCACACACGTACACACTCGGCCACTTAATGATACAGGCTAACATCAGTGTCCTCAGGGGCCAGTACCTGTACTCAGAGACCCCTTGTAACTTCTTGGCTTCCCTAAACTGAGTGACAGAAGCAGCTTCTGGACAAACCTACAAGGATTCAGAGGGCACCAAGTCTTCTTAAGACAGGGCCCACCTCTCTTAAGACGGAATTGGCAGAGAGCTGTGCCCTCTCCCTACCCTCCTGCCAGCACTGGTCTTTGTCCATGTAGCTAGAACAGTACTCATATCCGGTATGCCTTTAATTTCTAAGGTAAACTTAAAGACCCTAACTCCTGAACTCTTCACGTGATACCCAAACTCAGAGACTGGGAAGTCACCCCAAACAGCAGCCTTCAGCCCACATACCTATATTGAGCATAAGCCTTGGTCCCGAGGTCCGATACTGGTCTGTGGCCTGTTAAGAACTGGGCAGCACAGCAGGTGGGGCAGCACGGCAGGTGGGCAGGCAAGCAAAGGAAGCTTCATTTGTATTTACAGTCAGTCACTCCCCAACATTAGCATTACCGCATAAGCTCCGCCTCTTGTCAGATCAGCAGAGGCATTAGATTCTCTAGCGGAAGGAACCCTACTGTAAACTGCACATGTAAGGGATCTAGGTTGCACACTCCTTATGAGAATCTACTGTCTGATGATCTGAGGTGGTGATGCTAGTACTGAGGAGTGGCTGCAAATACAGATTATCATTAGCAAAGATGTCTGACTGCACAATAAATGTAATGCACTGAATCATCCCGAAACCATCACTGCCCCCAGTCTATAGAAAAATTGTCTTCCATGAAACCAGTCCCTGGTGCAAAAAAGGTTGGGGACCACTGCCTTAGTCTTTGGAAAAGCGGACATGAGGAGAGACTATCTGTTCAGGGCCCTCTTTGTGTTTGTTTCTGGATGGCTTGAAAACTGCTCAGAGTTCCTAGAAACAGGCTAAACAACTTCAAACTCCCAGGGAGCCCCACAACCACTCCACTCCACTACAGTTCATCAGCTGCTTCTCTTTGGCCTCATGAGGGCTCTGCCCTGACCACATTGCCTACATGGCCTTCCTTAGAGCAAAGGCTGAGCAGTCTTTTTTAAAATCCTCCTGCAAGACCTGAACAACAGCACAAAAGTATAGGGAGTAAAACTCCTGAACCACAGTCTCTTTTCATTACCACTGTTATTTTTTAAAATATACATGCGTAAACAAGAACTCAAATGTAACATGCAAAAATAAAAGGAGCATTACTCACTTAGAAAAAAGCAAATTTTAACCTTTCACCCAAGTTTCAAAATGGTGTATCTAATTGCATTTACCTGAGGGCTCCACTTAACAAATCCAAAATAGAACAGTTACTTCTAGTCCCTAAAACCCACTTTTCTGCCAGTCTCCTTCATCCCGGCAAATGACAACTTTACTATTATTTACCAGGGTTCTCAAATCAAAAACCTAATTTTACTTTTCTCTCACCCTGTAAATCAAATTCAATAGCAATTACTCTCATTTTACCCCCTGAATAAACACTTCTTCAAAGCTATCTGCTTTGCTCTGTCTCCAACACTACCAACTGTGAACCAGGCTACTACCATCATGCCTTACCTGGACTAGTATGACAGCCTTCCAGTAATCTTCATATATTCACTCTGGCCTCCCAGCAAGCTGTCCTCCATCTACACTATAGATCGAATGAGCTTTCTGAAATTATACAGACTATGCCACTCTCTCACTGAAATACTTATGGCTTCCCATATCCTAAGGAATTTTATTATGGCCTATTAAGAAATCCCGTATGGTGTGCCTTCTACCTACCTCTCCCAACTTCATCTCACACCCACTTCCTCTAGCTCTCCATGCCACAGCTACACAACTTCTTTCAGTTCTTTTATACACCATATTTTTTCCCACCAGTAGCCCCCTACGCATGACATTTCCTTTACTTAAAACTCTGATAACTCCTTCTTTACCTTCAAGTCACTGATCAGTCATAACTTCTTCAGGTATCTCCTAGATTAGATAAATCTCCCTAATATACAGTCTCGTGGCACCATATACCTTAGTACTTATCACATGTGATTCTTTGATTAATTCTCTCTCTCCTGATAAGACTGTAAGCTCCATAATTTCAGAGCTTCTATGTGATTTCTGTTCCAATATATCCCTCAATGCCTAGCACAACACCTGGCATATATATAACAAGTGCTCAAAATTACTTAAATACAGACACAGATTTCAAGACCCTATTTGAAGTAATTATGATATAGACAGTCTATGGACCATCTTGAGGTGACAGTCAAAAGAACTATACACAGCAATTCTGACTTTAGTTTAAGAACCATACATGCATATTAAATATTAAAATCCACATTGAAATTCATGACATGGTGTTATAGTGACACCCTAAGTATTATTAATAACATTGCCATGTGACAGTTTTCTATTTTTATTTACTATTCTTATTAACTAAATGCTAGGATCAATTATTCTTCAGAAGTATATTTGACAGTATGCACGTGTAAACAATTTACATATTTTGCAATTTTTATAATTATTTTTAAAAATAAAAAATTGAACCCTCTAAATTTTAATACTCTAGAAGAAAGCCCCAGTCACCTTATCCCACTTCAGTTACTGTTATGGCAGTCAGACTTTGTTCATGAAAACCTATACTGTTATGATATTCTGAAGAGCCTTTTTTAAAGACATTTTTAAATCAAAATAATCTATAAATTTGCATTTGTCCCTCAAAAGGCACTGTTTGTTTAAGAGTTTAGTGTGTACACTTACCATTTCAGAATAACCAACATCAACTAGAGTTCAAAGAAAGAACAACTAGTCTAGTCCTTAAGAGAAATTCCAGAGTCCCAGAAATTCAATCAGACCTCCCGTTAGCTGGGTTCCAAGAGGGATTGTTTTGTAGTTGGCAAAAAGAAAAAGCATACTTAACCCAAAGTCGGGAGACAAAGATTTTAGTTCCAGCTCTGCCCCTGACTCACCCTGCAACCTGGCACAATCACTAAAAAACCTCCAAAATCAGTATCTTAATCAACAGAGATAAGAAAACAGATACTACTACCTTGACTATACCAGTTTACAAGTACTGTAATACTTATTACTATGGACTTTTACTTACTTTGGATCCACTAGTTTATCCAAGGTAAGTGAAAGTACTAAGAAAATTATAATAATCCATACACACATAAATCATTATTTCCATTTTTCTAACCTGTCTGTTACAAAATACAAGGGAATGCAGCAATCCTCACAACTGCCAAAGCAAAGAATGTTCTTTATTTCCGTTCTTCTTTGAGAGTACCTTTTCACAATAATCATTTAGTAGCACTAAGAATTTTCTAGCTAGTTTTCTTCCCTATATTACTCAGAATTTTATTTTTATTTTCATCTCTGTTCAAATGTCTTCTCGAATTTTGTTTTAGGCGTCAAATTTATAGATTTTTAAATTAAACCAGCTGGGTCACCTCTTTGGGGCTTTATTTTCACTTGAATGATCTTTCTTTTACTTACATATTTTTAAGATTTTTTTTTTAACTTTGATATCATCAACAGATAACCATGCAGGACTTCCACCTGTAAATATCTTTTCCTTTTTGCCAGTGGTTTGTATCTTCCTGTGTAGTACAGAACTTGGCCTTGCCCAACAAGAAGTCTAGGCGTTGTCCTCAGCTTTTGTGAGGTAATCTGTCATACTGGAGAGAAGTGCCCTTGTTTATGGTGGGTGCTGACCACACCAAATCTTCAGGTAGGGTTGGCCACATCTAACAGTCTTAGGGAAGCTGGCCATGTCAGAAACACCAACGGTGACTTAGGATGAGGGCTCTGAGTCACACAGTATCAGTCCATTTGGAGACTAAGTTCAACCACACAGGCAATCCAGCAATTGATCAATCATGCCTACATAGTGAGGCCCCCTTAAAAACTCTGGACACTGAAGCTTGGGCGAGTTTACCATGTTGGCAATACTCCATGTGTACTGTCACACACTGGTGCTGGAAGAACATGTTCTAACTCCACTGGGAGAGGATACCAGAAGCTCGACATCTGTAATTTTCCTGGACTTCACCCTATACAATTCTTCCGTTACTGAATTTAATCTGTATCTTTGGTAATCCTTTCATGAGTTTAATAGCTTTCAGTGAGTTTTGTGACTCCCTAGCAAATTATCAAACCTAAGGGTAGTGTTGGAAGCCCTCTGAATTAGCAGGTGGTATTAGAAGTTGGAGTGGTCTTGTGGAAGACTGTGCACTCAAACTGCAAAGTTTGGCTGACACTGGGCACCCTCCAAGGCTTCCAATAAAATCTAGTCCTAAATCTACAAATTCTCATGATATTTCAAATTACTCTTTTACAACCATATCTTTAATATTTAACTCACTTTTGGATATCCCATAAGTAACATAAGGTTTTGTTTGTTGTTTTTGTTGCCTTATTTTTTTTTTTTATATTTTGTCCTTCAACACATCCCTGGTCCTTGAAAAGCAAAGGCAAATGACGACAAAACTAGTAATTGTGGCTTACATGTACCAGGCAATGGCGTAGTCAATTACGTAGATTATCTTATTTAATTCTCATACCAATTTATGAGGTACTCTCTATTAAACACCATACTACTCCACCTTATTATGAAAACACTAAGGCACAAAGAGAAAAATTAAGTAATTTGTTCAGGGTCATACGCCAGTAAGCAGAGAGCCTAGCTACAAAAAAATGCATTTTGACTTCTTAAACACTATGCAAATATTGCCTTTCACACAAGAGATGAATTTTATTTAAGAGTTTGTCTCTTACTTACTGTGCATATACTGATAACTGTCTCTCAGTATTCTTTCTTTCTTTTTCCTTAGTCCTAGAGCCCTCAAGTTTTGGCTGGGCACATGCTTCTGCTAAATAAAAACTCTACTTCTCAGCTTCTCTTATTGAAACTGCCCTGTAGAATTTATATGTGTGATCGGAAATTAACTTCTAGCTTGCTTAAATCACTGAGGCTCTTGTTAGTATCTAAGTGCTGAGTTGACAGAAATAAATAACAGTAATAGATTTCCTTCTCTAATTAGAATATTTAAATAAATCATGTTTGGAAGCACTCTAGATGACCCTGAATTACACAGAGATACCCAAAATTCCACTGAAATTCTTATATGGCAAAAATATGGGTGGATATAAATATTTCCCTTTATATTCACTCTCTGCTTCTCTACTGGAGCTTTACCCTTCACCTGCAAACATGAAGTCTCACCAATCCTTTAAAAATAAATAAATAAAAACTCCCCTCAAAATTGTCTCCACCTCTACCTTCACTGATGTCCCTCTTCCTTCATCATTTTACTTTTTCAAAGAGTACTACACTTGCTGTTCCCACTTCCTGCATTTCACATCACTCTTCTATCCACCACAGTTAAAAACTGATAGCTAAGTTTATCTTTCCTTTGAAACTTCCTCTTCTTCAAACCTGTCTTTCCAATAGGGCTCTGATCATTGGTTTTACCATCTTCAATGCACCCAAAAAATACTGTATTCCATTCTTTGGGTCACTTCTGCTCTTACTCTCAGTTATCAGAAACAGAAAAAGAAAGTGATAAAATTCATTCCTAATATTAAAACTTTATATCAAAGGAGAAGGAGAATTTCTTCAACCTAATAAAAGATATCTTCCAAAAATTACAGCAAATATTCATTCTTAGTAGTGAAATTATAGAAGCAATTCCCTTCAAAATGAGGGAAACAAAGACTCTCACTATCACAACTTCTAAGTAATTGACTAAAAGTCTTAGCAAAATAAGAAAACGAAAATAATAAAATATAAGGAAAAGGAAGTTTTAAAAAACTATCTTTTTTTCACAAGCACTATGATTTCTACTTAGAAAATACAAAAGAATCTACAAATTATTATAAACAAAGGTGTAGCAAGAAAGGGAAGGAAACTACCTACCAGACAGCAGGTACTCAGTAAATACAATTTCCTTCCCTTCCTATCTCTTGGGTCCCATTTTTCTAGACTCCATGCAACCAAGCTCCTGTAGATACATTCTTTCTTCTATGCTAATGCCACTGTTTACATCAGCTTTCATGCACATCAATTACTTCTTTGCTAAGATTTCCAAGCCATGTTCTTCTGATTTAGAACCAAGAAATATGACAACCCTTAAAGACTTTGGCAGATAACTATTCTCAACCATTACAAGTGAATTTTACTAAATTGACTCTAACTAATCTCTAAATTCTAAGAATAACTCACCATTGCCCCATTTACTGACTAAAAAATATGATGAATGAATCAACAATGTAATGCTATCTTTTAAAGGATAAATGACAAGGGCCTATATTATCAAATTTTTTTTATGACACAGTTGGATATTAAATAATCCTAGCAAACATCCTATATTTTAATAATATTCAAAAGAAATTTCAGAGAATCCAAGAAAGCGCACACACACACACACACACACACACACACACAGTTGAAACAATTATGTAAACAGCTACTTCTGTACAACATAGGCTGAGAATGGTTTTAGGAAATGGCTACAGCATAGCTAGCAACTGGTACAAAAAATACTGAAACAACAGCATTCTACATAGCTTAGTGGCAAGTGCCCAAAGAAATTTAAGACCTCCCCCCCCCTAAAAAAATGCCACAACTTCAAGGTCAAGAAGGAATAACTCCTTAAACCTACAAGTTAACTAAGAGGTAAGATAGTACCAACTATTATAAGGGAGTTGTTCACAAATTCCGTCTAAGATGATTCTCAATAGCAAATGAATGTACTCTATTCGTACAAAATAACACTGTTACACAAATGACAAGAACTTTATGAATGTTATCATTTTAAGCCAAATCATGTACTTTCCAGGGTACTGACTGTAGTTAAAAATCAAACGGGACAAACTGTATCACTTTGGAGCTCCCCATTCCATAAGAGTGAATCCCATTCTTGAGACAATATGTTAAGGGAAGCCCAACTCTTTCTCAATACAAGTAACTGGTCAGCCACATAAAAGAAGCCAAAAAGCCAAGTTCAGAGAAATCCACTGAACCTCAAGATTTTATGCCAAATCCAACAACTTTGGTCATGTGATTCCTAAAAAATACCAAAAGCTTTAGCATTCCCACTTTAACAATGCAGCCTATGGACCATCAACACAAACTCACTGTCTCTGTCTTAAAGTTTAGTTAGGTATAGGTCATTTATTTGGCTATTAAAAGATTTTTTCCACATAGAGAGCTGTTACAGTTTACTGAAATAGGATTTCAGTTTGAGTTAATGGTAATTTCAGGTTAAATCAACGGGTTATCAGTCATTTTTCAGCTTAACCCAATGAAAATAAACCAACATTTACCAAATGTGAAGAGCACTGAACTAGGCTCAGGGAATACATTGCCCAGAGTTCACAATCTAATGAATATATAAATAAAGTAACCACAAAATGGGTGAATCACAACAAAGGAAGTAATTATCAGGGACTGTAATAGAAAAGGTAAGATATACTTAGAAAAAAATAACCATTTGCTAACCATACAAGTATGACTTGAAAGCAGATTTACACAGGAAAATAGCAGAAGAAATACATGATCTTCAAATAGAAATTAAAAGAATAGGAGTTGGCCAGGCAAATTAAGATGATTAGGGCATGCTAAGCATGGAAAGCAGAGTATACAAAGACAAAGAAGTAGTGACACAGCATACTATTAATAGTTAGAAAGTAATTTGGTATAGCCACTAAAGGACCATACCCTTGTGCAGGGTGGGGGAGAGTGCAGTAAAGTAGGATAGACTGAGCATAACAAGGAAGCCAAGGAAGACAAAAATTCAATCATAAACAGAGCTTACACTGCATCCTGAGGACAAAAGCAAGCACTAAAGCGCTTTGACTTCAAAATGGCATAACTGTACTTAAATCTTAGAAAGAACAACTCCTCAGGATTGACGTGGGAGCAGGGAAGAGTAGAAAGGGAAATGATACAAGGCTGGAAGTAGGAAAAGGAGTTAGGAATTTACAGCAGCCCCCAGACAAGAAATGACTAGCGCCTAATAAAATTCACCTAACACACATATGGAGAAGAGGGACCAAATACAAGAGACCACAGAAAGGTAGAACCAATAAGTTTCGGTAAGTGATTAAACAGGAAAGGGGAAAATCTGACGATGATAGATTTTTTCACTATACTGACTATCCATTAATTGGACAGAAAATAAACAAGAGGAAAAAGGTGATTTGGGATAAAGGGCAAGAGGGAGAAAGATGAATTAGTATGACTTTAGACACGCTGAGTTTAACAAATCAACAAAGCACATTGGTTCAGATGTCCAAGGCTGAAGACATTTGTGAATCATCAGCCTAAAGGAGGCAGCTAAAGCTCCCACCTAATTAACTATACACTTACATGGGTAAATTTTATGGTATGTAAATTATACCTCAATAAAGATTTTTTTTTAGGTGGGAGCAGCTCTATTAATATCAGACAGTAGCTTTCACAGCAGGGATAAAGAGGATCATTTTATAATAATGAGGTCAATACATCAAGAGAATATAGAAAGAGAATACAACAATGCTAAAACATTACACACCTAATAAAAGAATTTCAAAATATGTGAAGCAAAAGCTGACAGAAATGAAAGAAGTACATAAATTCACAATTTAACACCCTTCACTCAATAATTGATTAAAAAAAAAGTACAAGGAAAACTAGTAAGGACATAAAAGACTTGAACAACCCTATCGACCAACTTGAACTAACTGACATTTATAAAACACTCTGCCCAACGACAGCAAAATACACAATCTTTTCAAATGCAAATGGAACATGTACCAGTACAGACCATTTTCTGGGCAATAAAATAAGTCTCAATAAATTTAAAAGGATTCAAACCATACAAAGTATGTTCTTCGCTATAATGAGATTAAAGTGAAATCAATAACATGGAGGTATCTATATAATCTCCAAATATTTGGAAACTAAATTAACACACTTCTCAATAATCAGGGTCACAGAAGAAATCAAAAGTAAACTTAGGTGATAGCTGCATATAATTGTGAATATACTGAAAAACAACTGAATTCAACACTTTAAATGGATGAACTGGATGATAGGTGAATTATATCTTAACGAAGCTGTTTTGAAAAAGAGAAATTAGTAAGTGCCTTGAACTGAAAATGAAAATATCAAAATTTTCACATGAAACTAAATTAATTCTTACACAGAAATTCATAGCACTAAATGCCTATATGAAGAAAAGAATCTATACTGGGTGAGGGAAATCTTATATTGAGAACCTTAGTTTCCAACTTAGAAAATAGGAAAAAAAAAAGAAAAGAAAATTAAAACCAAAGGTAGCAGAAGAAAGGAAATAATAAAAAACAAAAAGAAATAAAATACAAAACAGAAGAATAGAGAAAAACCAATGAAACCAAAAGCTAGTTCTTTGAGATCAATAAAATCGATAAATTTCTGGTAATACTGATAAGAGAAAAAAGAAAAGCCACAAATTACCAGTATCAGGAATGGGGGAAGTGGCATAACTACAATCCTACAAATATTAAAATGACAGCAAGGAACTATTATTAATAAGTTTTTACCAAAAATTCAATAATATATTAAATACATTTCTTGTTTTAAAAAAAACTACCCAAGTGAACTCAAGAAGTAGATTTAATAGTCTATAGCTTGCATCTTTTAAAGAAGCTGAATATATAGTTAAAAACCTTTCCACAAAGTAAATTCAGGTTCAGATGATTTCACTAGTGAATTCTACCCAGCATTTAAGTAAAAATCAATACCAGTTCTATCGAAACTCTTCAGGACTCTGAGGAAAAAACACCGCCAAACTCATTTCATGAGGCCCAACATTACCCTGATACCCAAACCAGACAAATATGGTAATAAATAAAATTAGAAACTAATATCCCTCATGAACACAGAAAACTGCTTCTAGGTTTAAAAAAAGAAAAACATATAATGACCAAGTGATGTTTAACATCCAAAAATCAAACAGTGTAACTTACTATATTAACAGACTTAAAAAGAATGACCCAATGATCATCTCAATAGATGCAGAAAAAGCATTAGACAAAACCCAATATCCATTCCTGATGAAAACTCTCAGCAAACTAGGAATGCAAGGGAACTTCCTAATCTGATAAAAGGCATCTATTAAAAACCTACAGCTGAAATCATACTTAATGCAGAAAGACTGAATTTTTCCCCACTAAGATCAAGAACAAGGAAGAATGCCCACTCACACCACTTCTATTCAACAATGTGTTGGAGGTTCTAGCCAATGTAACAGGGCAAGAGAAAAAAAAAAAGACAGATGAGAAAGAAAGAAAGAAATCTGTACTGATTTACAGACAACATAATAATATGAAAATCCTGTGGAATCTACAAAAAAAAAAGAAAAGCCACAAAATATGAAGTTTGAAAGATTGCTGGATACAAGGTCAATATTCACAAACCATATGCAAAGAACAAAAAGCAAATTTTTTAAAATGCCACTTATAATAACATAAAAAAATGAATTACTTAAGGAATAAATTTGAAAAAAGACATGCAAGACCTGTACAGTGAAAACTACAAAACATAGCTAAAAGAAATCATAAATAATCCAAATAAGTGAGAAGATATACCTTGTTCATGACTGAGAACACTCAATATTGCCAATTTGTCAAGTCTCCCAGATTGATCTATAGATTCAATGTAATCCCAACAAAATACTCAGCAGACTTTTATAGAAAAACTAAAATGTTGACTTTAAATTTATATGGAAATGTGAAAAACCTAGACTATTCAAACAACTTTGAAAAAAAGAAACAAAATTAGAGAAAGACTACCTGATTTCAAGACTTATGAAGTGACAGCTATGAGGACAGTATAGTATTGGCATAAAAATGCACAATTAAATAACAGAACAGAATAAGAATACAAAAAGACTCATACACATGTGGTCACCTGATTTTTAACAAAAACACAAAGGCAACTCAATGAAAAAAGTAGTGTTCTTCTGCACAAATGGTATTGAGACAACTAAATATCCAAAGAGTATAATACTATGTGCAATTCGCAATGGCAATTCTCTTCTCCAAGAGTGTATTCTGACCTCAAAAACAAAAAGCAACCGAAAAAGAATTGTTCCAATCTGGGATCCACAGAGGGCTAAGACTCCCTGATGATAACAATAAAGATCCTTGAGATATTTTGCATATTTCAAAAGTCTAATTAAAATCTTACATACACTTATGCTATATTCTACAGACTAATTTATAAATATCGGCCAACTCTACTTATATGGTCTGTATGGTCAGAGAAACTTGAAACCTATGTGATCTGGAACAAGTTAAATTCTATGCCCTAGTCTCCTCAGCTGTAAAATTTAATTATCTACTATATATTAATAGAACTGAATGTCAAATGCCTTGACTTCTGAAGAGTGTCTATTTTGCATTTAATGAGACAATTACACTCTGGGGCAAAGACATATTCTTCATTATCTTTAAGCCTCTAGCAACTAGCAATTAATGTTTACTGAAATGATCAATATCAGTTCTCCTCCCCACCTCTTTAAGTTAGAAATATATTAAGATTGGTAATACTGGTTCTTTACTTCTTTTATGCCTCTCTGATCAAGCTGTATACACTTTTTTCTGTTAAAATGGAAAAACAAATATTATCCTCTCTTCTCTAAACAGTGGAGTCCAGATTCCTAGTATGTCAGGCAATCCCTATTTAAACTAAGGACCCAGCCTCCTTTACCAACCCTCATTTCCTGCCATCCCAAAAAATACCCTATGCTCTAGCTTCTGACCATCCCCTAAACATATGCTGCAATTTTATATCTTTCAGACTGCATACATGGTAACCCCTCCCCTGGAATCTCCTTTATTCCTCTCCTTCCCTGATGAGTTCAGGGTCATTCTTCAAAACTCCACTCCCATGTTATTACTATCCAACATTCTCCAGATTTCCCCATAGCCCTTTATTATATATAAATCTTATTTTCATATTTATCATTTTTCTGTGAGTCCTTCAGCTCTTTGAGTTCAGGACAATATCTTACTCTGTATATCCCCACTGTTTGAAACACAGCACTCAACTATTTAATGAATAAATGAATGAATGATCACATGGAGAGCCACTTTAATTCTCCTCATACGTCAGACTCTATTAATACAGGTTTGTTACCTATGTTGACAAAACCATTTCATCCCCCTTATAACATATAAAGCACTGTATAACTTTACTGTTTCCTTCCTGACCATTTTAATTGCTTTCTCTCGTATGTCTTGTTTTTAATGAAGCAAATTTTTACCAATTATTTTCAAGGAAATACGATGTTTTGTCAATGCACTTCTCTTCCCTCAGGCTTCCCTACAGCCTGAGACTAAAATCTAATCAATGGTAATGCAGATACAGGAATAGCTGAACCATATTTATAAAAATTCTTTATAAAACAAACATTATAAGACCTCTGAATTGTTTTGTTGTAGTTTAAAAACACATAATGAAAAAAATACTAAAAATCACTACCCCAGCATACAGATTCCAAATAAAATAAAGCCTGGCACTCCTATAATGAATCAGAAACTGAAAAAGGTACAATACCCAAATGAAAAAGAAGAAACTATCATGCACACAGTAACTCCCTCCTCTTTCTTTTGACTTCAATATCTTATGAGACTTTTGTTGTATTTTTTATCTTACAGAGTAATTTGCTATTATAATAGTCCTATTTATTGACATCTTGAAGTATAAAGGATAAAAGTTGGAGTAGATTATCATTGTAAAGATTCTCCCAACAATTCAAATTTTCACCAAAAGTTACCATTAAAAGGAAAGGAGGCACAATGGCTCATGACTGTAATCCCAGCCACTTAGGAGGCTGAGACAGGAGGATCACTTGAGCCCAGGAGTTCAAGACCAGCCTAGGCAACATCTAGAGATCCCATCTCTAAATTAATTAATTAATAATAAATAAATACGTAAATAAACGAGAGAGGCCAGAGAGAGCACTGATATACCAGGTTACTGATTATAAGAAATCATTATCAGTTCAAAATAAAAAGTCATTATAGGTCATCTGTCAAGATATGAAAAGAATTTATTTTAAATGTTATTTTTTAAAAGGTTTTATTAAAAGTTATTTATTATGTTACTGTGGAGTAAAATATTACTCACTCAGTCTTTAGGCCCAGAGCTGCTATTAGCACTATAAGCATTTTTATCAAGTCCTCACTGCCTACACAGACATAACACAGTAAGAACTCAGCAATAAAATTCTTGTAGCCATCTCTCCTTGTTACAGATAATTTCTCAAAGCTCTGCCATCCCATTCTCTGGCTTTGAACCTTCCTTCTCTTCATGTTTTTCTAAATTGTCTTATCGGCTCATATCCTCCTTTTCTGTCTAGCCTCTCCAAACTGACAGCTTGTTTCTGAGGTGCCTAGATTTATCTTATTGTTCCTAAGACATTATCTCTCAGGCTGCCCCTTTTATGAACTGAATGTTTGTGTTCCCCTAAAATTCATGTTGGATCCCTAACCCCCAAGTGGTGGTATTTAGAGATGGGGATTTGGGGAGGTAATTAGGATTAGATTAGGTCATGAGGGTGGGGCCTTATGAGAAGAGCTGATTTTTCTCTCTTTCTCTCTCTACATGCATGCACTGAGGAAAGGCCATGTGGGGACACAGTAAGAAGATGGCAGTCCGCAAGCCTAGAAGAAAGCCCTCACCAGGAAACGAACTGGCCACACCTTGATCTCAGACTTCTCAGCTTCCAGAACCGTGAGAAATAATATCTGTTCTTTAAACCACCCAGTCTGTGGAATTTCATTAAGGCCGACCAAGCAAACTAAGACAGCCCCTTACCCTGAGCTTCAAGCCCTGCAGCCCAAAAACTAATGGCACATTTCTAAACCCATACTTTTACATTTAAAACTACCTTTTACATTGTTTTAAATTCACTCCATTTGAGTTACTAGACCTAGTGATGTGGAATGATTCGCATCACTCATGTAAGACAATGATAAGGCAGCTGTAGGGTCTGTCCCCACAGACACCAAGAGCCACTCACTGCCAGCACCACCTGATTCAAATCCTAACAATCTATACCAGTCGCACTTAAACCAACTGCTACTTTGATCAGAATCACAACTATTGGCTACACAAAGATAACAGCCAGCACCCAAGTATTGAGAAGTACTTCTATTCTGTAAAAGTCTTTTTAAAGAAAGACTAGTAAATTAAGAACATGGATTTGAAGCTGGATTTTTATCATTATTGTGATAAAATACATAACAAAATTTACCGTTTTAACTATTTTTAAGTGTACAGTTCTGTAGCCTTAAAGACATCCACACTGCTGTGCAACCATCGCCAGAACTTAAATTTTCCCCAACAGAAACTCTGTACCCATTAAATTCTAACTCCCCATTTGCCCCTTCTCCCTAGCTCCTTGCAGCCACCATTCTACTTTCTGTCTCAATGAATTTGACTACTCTGGGTTCCTCATACAATAATATTTGTCCTTTTGTATCTGGTTTATTTCACTTAGCGCAATGTCTTCAAGGTTCAACCATGATGTACCATGTGCTAAAATTTCCTTCCTTTTTAAGACTAAATAATATTCCATTTTATGCATACACCACATTTTGTTTATCCATTCCTCTGTTGATAGGCACTTGAGTTGCTTCCACGTTTTATCTATATGAAGAATGATGCTATGAATATGGGTATATAATTACCTGTTCAATATCCTGCTTTCACTTCTTTTGGGTATATACCCAGAAGGGGAATTGCTAGATCATATGATAACTCTATATTTAATTTTTTGAGGAACCACCATACTGTTTCTCACAGTAGCCATACCATTTTACACTTGCACAAGCAATACACAAGAGTTCCAATTTCTCTATATCCTCGTCAACACTTGCTATTTTTTTTTTTATAATAGCCATTCTAATGGGTGTGAAGTGGTATCTTATTGTGGTTTTGATTTACATTTCCCTAATGACTAGTGATGTTGAGCATCTTTTCATGTGCTTATTGGCCATTTGTACAACATCTCTGGAGAAGTATCTTGCAAGTCCTTTACCCAATTTTTAAGCAGGTTGTTTGTCTTTTTGTTTTTGAGTTATAGGAGTTCTTTATATATTCTGCTTATCAATACTTTATTAAATATAAAATTCGCAAATATTTTCTCCCATTCTATGGGTTGCCTTTTCATTCTGTTGATAGTGTCCTTTGATAAACAGAAGTTTCTAATTCTAATGAAATTAAACTTATCTATTTTTTCTTTGGTCGTCTGGGTTTTGGTGTCATATCCAATAAATTACAAATCTAGTGTCATGAAGCTTTTCCCTCATGTTTTCTTCTATGAGTTTTATAGCTTTAGCTCATACATTTAGGTCTCTGACCCATTTTGAGTTAATTTTTATATACAGTGTTGGAGCCAGACTTTAAAAAAAAAAAAATTATTTTACCTTGAAAGGAATCAAATCTCTGGAACGAAGGAAAGGGAACAGCAAAGCAAGGAAGTGAGAAATAATGCTCAAGCCAGGGGTGCAGTGAAGCAAAGGAGGCCAGTAATAACTTGTAGCCAGCGCCTCATCAAGATGATTCACATAATCTAATGTTTCTCAAATGCACTACTAGTATTATAAGGAGGATAATTCAATTCTTTGTTGTGTAAATCAACCAGGGGTTTAGCATACCTGGCCCCCATCCACTGACCACCAACAGTGCCATCATTCTGACAACCAAAAAATGCCCCCATGTTTCCAAGCACCCGCTGAGGGGGAAGCAGTACTGACCCCTGTTACAAACTCCTGAACAGAAAAGTTTAGAAAGGCTATTTATATCTATATTTCCAAATAGCGCAGCACAAGTAAGAACTTCATCCCCTTGTTTTATTACAAGTCACTGTAATAAAACTTAAGGTTCTTTTTAGTTTATGTTTCTTAAGCTGCCAAAACATCCATTAGTATATTGGTAGCAGAATCCCTTCTCTTCCTACAAAAGCCAGAAAGTTTAAGGTACTAATCTTCCCAACGTCTAGCAGCAAGGGCAAGGGCCTAGCACCTATCCGTAAGCAATTAGATGCTCTGGCTGGAACTATACACTTGAAGCAAGTGATGTAAAGAAACAAAGACTCAATTTAAGAAATCACTCCAGAAGCAGAAGCATCCAGTGTCCAGAGGTAGCAATGCCATAACCAGTGCTCAGTGATCAGCAGTACTGATAATGGTATCCTAATCATTCCTCAACCTGCACTGCAGATCTGTGTACCTGGCTTCATTTAATGCCTATTTTCTAAACCTAGTTCTCCAGTTTAATTCTGAAAGCAACCCAATATCCTTCAAATAAATACCTTTTTTGCACACGTTATACAATTGATTTCTATTATCTATATCCGAGATTCCTCTCCAGTAATTCTTTGCAATGCAAACAGAAAAGTATTCTGGGAATAAGACCTAAGCACGTGCCTTTAACTCTCCCCCTCTCAATTCTTACTAAGGCAATTCAAACAATGTATAATGGAAAACCTTGACCCACCAACGCCACTGAAAAATAGAGAAGCACCCCACCTCCGTGCTTAAAACTCCAAGTTACTCTGAATTTGGGGTAGATGAGAACAAGGTGGAATGCAGGAAGACAGTCAATCACCCCATAATTACTATTTATTATTACACACTCAGATAGAAGGCACTTTTGGGAATCTGGGAAGAGCCCTGGGACCTAGCAAGTTCCTCACTCCTGGAAGGGGCCCTCTTGCTGCTCATCTTCCTGGGGAAAAACTATCACCTGAAGACACTACAAGTCATAACATTCTGCAAGGCTCTCCTGAGAAAAGGCCATTCAAACAGACATCCATTTTGCCTGAGGTGAGCTGTTGGCTCTAATTCTACAAGGAAGAATTCAACTCCAATTCTACAAGGAAGAGGTCCCTCATAGATTCCTCCACTTGACTGCTCATTGAGACCTACTGGTCCATACACTAAAAAATGAGGAAGCCAGACAGCATCAGTGAGTAAACCAAAATCCTCAATTCTAAATCCATTCTTCTATACAATTCCAAATCCAATCTTCTATACTCCATGCTTCATGATGATGGGGTTTAAACTCTGGAAATTACATCTTCCATTTTTCAGCTGCCTTCCTATTAGGTTCCACCAATAGGAAGCACTAAGGGAGATTTGAAAGCACAAGGATGGCATCTTAATAATCTGATTCTAAAATACTTATGGAAGTCAGTTCATCAAGAAGACATAGCAATTAGAAGCATATACACACCAAACAACAGAACCCCAAAATATATGAAGCAAGCACTGTCAGGACTGAAGGAAAGAATAGACAATTTTAAAATAATAGAGATTTCAATACCCCATTTCCAATAATGGCTAAAACATCTAGAAAGAAGATCCATAAAGAAGGAGAAGGCTTAAACAATACTATAAAACAACTAGACCTAACAGACATATGCAGAACACTACCCAATAACAGCAGAATACACATTCCTCTCAAGTGCACATGGAACATTTCCAGGACAGACCATATTTTAGGCCACAAGATAAGTCTCAATAAACTAAAAGAGATTAAATCATACAAAGTACATTTTCTGACCACAATGAAGTTAGAAATAAATATTAGAAGGGAAACGAAAACTCTTAAATATGTGGAAATTAAACAACACATTCTTTATACAACTGATGGGTTGAAGAAGAAATCATACGAGAAATTAGAAAATACTTAGAGATGAATGAGAACAAAAACACAACATACCCAAACTTATGGGATACAACAAAAGCAGTGCTCAGAAGGAAATTCGTAGTAGGAAATGCCGACATTTAAAAGATCTCAAATCATAATGTAACTTTACAACTTAAGGCATCAGAAAAAGAGGAGCAAACTAAACCCAAAACCTGCAGAAGAGAAAAAAATAATAAAAATTAGAGTAGTGATAAATAAAACAGAGAATAACAAACAATAGAAAGAATCAAGGAAACTAAAAGTTGGTTCTTTGACAAGGTAACAAAATTGATAAACCTTTAGTTAGATGACAAAGAAAAAAAACCACAGAAGTTGCAAATAACTAAAATCAGAAATGAAAGTCGAGACACTGCTGCCAATCTAACAAAAAAAATAAAAAGGATATTATGAAAACAGAATATTATGAAAATTGCACAACAAATTAGATAATCTAGATGAACTGAAATTCCTAGAAACACACAAACTACAAAAACTGACTCAAGAAAAAAATAGAAAATCTGGATAAACCTATAATACGAAAGAAGACTGAACTAGGAATCAAAAACCTCCCAAAAGAGCCCAGAACCAGACGGTTTCATTGGTGAATTCTACCAAACACTGAAAGAATTAACACCAATCCCTCTCAAACTCTTCTAAAAAAATAAGAAGAGGGAACACTTCCTAACTTATTCTATGAGGCTTGTATGATAGCAAAGCCACTCACAGACATCAGAAGAAACCTATGGACCAATATCCTTTATAAATATGGATGCAAAATCCTCAACAAAAACAAAAAAACGAAAAAGGTTAAAAAATGCCAGGCACTGTGGTGCATGCCTGTAATCCTCAGCTACTCAGCAGGCTGAGGCAAGAGGATCACTTGAGCCCAGGAGTTTAAGACTAGCCTAGGCAACATATGAGAGCCTGTCTCAAGAAAAAAAAAATCCTCAAAAAAAGTACTAGCAAACTGAATCCAACAGTATAATAAAAGAAATATACAACATGAACAAGTGGACTTTATCTCAGAAATGCAGGAATGGGTCAATATAAGCAAACCAATCAATGTAATGCATCACATTAATAGAATGAAGGGAATAAGACATGATCATCTCAACTGATGCAAAAGAAAATCATTTGACAAAATTCAATACCCTTTTATAATAAATATATGCAACGAATTGACATGATAAGTTATTTATGAAAAATCCACAACTAATGTCATACTCAATGAGAAAGACTGAAAGCTTTCCCCCTAAGATCAGTAATAAGACAAAGATGCCCACTTTCACCACTGCTATTCAACACCGTACTGAAAGTTCTAGCCAGAACAATTATGCAAGAAAAAGAAATAAAAGGTATCCAAATTGGAAAGAAGTAAAACTACCTCTATTCACAGATAACAGGATCCTACATACATATGGAAAATTCCAAAGAATCCACAAAATGTCTACTAGAGCTAATAAATGAATTCACCAAAGCTGCAAGATACAGAATCAACACTCGAAAATCAGTTGTATTTCTATATGCCAGATATTAAAAAAAAAAATCAAAAAAGAAAATTAAGAGAACAATTGCCTTTATAATACCACACAAAAGAATAAAATACATAGGAATAAATTTAACAAACGAGGTGAAACACTTGTACACTGAAAACTACAAATATTGCTGAAATAAATTAAAGAAGACCTAAAAAATAGAAAGATACCCCCTGGCCATGGATTGGAAGACTTAATATTGTTAAGATGACAATAGTACCCGAAGCAATCTACAGATTCAACATAATCCCTGTCAAAATTCCAAAAGCCATTTTTGCAGAAATTGAAAAGCTGATCTTCAAATTCATAAGGAATCACCAGTGCCCCGAAATAGCCAAAACGATATTGAAAAAGAATAACAAAGCCAGAATACTTATACTTCCCAAATTTAAAACTTACTGCAAAGCTACAATAATCAAAATAGTGTATACTGGCATCAGGACAGACATACAGACAAATGGAACTGAGAGTCCAGAAATAAACCCATATTTTTAACAAGGGTGTCAATACCATTCAATGGGGGAAAAAATAATCTCTCAACAAATGGTGCTGGGACAACCAGATAACCACACACAAAATAATTAATTTGCACCTTTATCTTGCTCTATACACAAAAATTAATTCAACAGGAACTAATAACCTAAATATGAGAACCAAAATCATAACTCTTAAAAAAGGGGAGTAACCTTCATGACCTTGGATTTGGCAATGAATTCTTAGATATGACACCAAAAGCACAAGCAACCAAAGAAAGCAAATATATTGGACTTCATCAAAATTAAAACCTACAGAAAGGGAGAAAATATTTGCAAACCATACATCTGATAAGGGTCTGGTGTCCAGAAGACATAAAGAACTCTTAGGACTGAACAACAAACACAAACCACCTGATTTAAAAAAAGGACAACCTAGATGGACATTTCTCCAAAAAAGATATACAACTGTCCAGCAAGCACATGAAAAAATGGTCAACATTATTAGTCCTTAGGAAAATGCAAATCAAAACCACAATGAGCCACCACTTTACACTTACTAGGTTGGATATAATCATTTTTTTAAAAAATAATAACAAGTGGTATAGAGTATATAAAGAAATCAGAACCTTCATACATTGCCAGTGAAAATGTAAAGTGGTTCAGCTACTGTGGAAAACAGTTTGGCAGTTCCTCAAAAGGTTAAACACAGAATTATCAAAAGATCCAGCAATTCCACTCTTAGGTATATACTAAAGAGAACTGAAAACAGGTACTCAAACAAATATATGCACATACATTACAGTTACACTATTCACAATACCCAAAAGGTGGAAACAACTCAAAGGTCCATCAGCAGATGAATACATAAACAAATCATACATATACAAACAATAGAATGTTATTCGACCATAAAAAGGAATAAAATATTAATGCATGTTACAATGTGGATGAACCTCAAAAATATTATGCTTAAGTGAAAGAACCCAGACACAAAAGGTCTCATATTGTATGATTCTATTTATATGAAATATGGAGAACATGTAAATCTATTGAGCCAGAAAGCAGACTGCTGGCTGTCAGTGGCTTGGGAGGGGCAGGAGAACAAGGAGGAGGGGGAGTAACTCCTCAATAGGCATGGGGGTTTCTTTTTGAGGTAATGGAGATGTTTTCAAACTAGACAGAAGTGATGGCTGGACGACATTGTGAATGTACTAAAGGCTACTAAGCGATCACTTTAAAATGGTTAATTTTATGTTAAGCAAATTTTACCTGAATAAAAAAACTAATACTTAATGGAAGAGCTTAGAATCAAGAAGGGCAAACAGAATTTTGAAGAGTGATATAGAAGAACACATACTACATAATATCAAAACTTACCTAAAGTTATACTTATCAAAACTGCATGATGTTCCAACAGAAATACACAAAGTACCAAGAGAACAGAAGAGAGAAATCATAAACAAACCTATGCATATGTGAAAAATTTATATGGTAGAGATGGCATCACAAATCCAAGGGAGAGGAAAAGCTCTTCAATCAATAACCCAGGACAACTGGGCACCCACGTAGAACAGCATAAATTCAGTCCCCACCTCATCACACACAAAAATCAATACCAAATTACATCCCTTGATGTGAAAAACAAAACTTTAAAACTATCAGAATTGAACATACAAAAGACTGTAACTTCAGGGTAGAAAGTTTTCCCTACACAAAACCCAAAACACAAGACTACAAAAAAAAAAAAATTGACAATTTTGTCTACATCAAAATTTAAAACTTTTGTAACACCAAAGACATCAAAAACAAAATATAAGGTATGCATAGCAACAAGAAATGTTCAATGCATGTAACTAACAAAGAATTCATCCATAATATGTAAATAATTTCTGACAAATGAATAACAAAAAGACAACCCAAAACACAAATCGGCAAAAAATGCAAACAAGCAACTCAAAGACTAAGAAACCCAAACAACCAATAAATATGTTTAAAAAATATATTTCACCTTACTAGCAATCAGGGAAATACACGTTAAAATTGGCATCAGGTTGGCAAAGAGTTTTAAAAGTCTCACAATACCATGGTTTGTGAAGATGCAGGTGGGAGTATAAACTAGTACAACCACTTCAGATGTTGTTAGCAACAAAATTTGGAGTCAGTGATATACACACCCTATAACCTGGTAATTCTAAGTTTTTACCTTGAAGAAAAACACATGTGCCCAAGAACACATGTACTGAATGTTTTTGTGTCTCCCCCAAAAAAGGAATTAATCTAAAAATATATCAGCAAGGGAATATATAAATAATTTGAGGTCTAATCATACAATGCTAAGTAGATAATATAATTGAACCAGAGCCCAAAACATCAACATACACAAATTATAAACATAATGTTGAGAAAAAAAAAACTTGTAGAAAAATATTTGTTTAAGAACATACAAAACTACATATTATTTATATCAATAAACACATATGTTATGGAAATATACAGCTGTGTACTAAGAATGACAATGTCCAGCTCAGAATAGAGGTTTACCTCAAGAAGATGGTAATCTTCAACCAAAATAAGAAAACGTTAAGATTTGACAAAGCTAAATAGTGGGTACACTGACATTCACTAATATTACCTGTTAAGATTTTTTATGTATGCTTACAACTTTTTTTTTAATGGACTCTACTGCGATTTGGACACTTATAACTTTAAAACAAGAATGATACAAAAGATTTAACCTACCAGATATCAAAATGCATTATTATAAAACTATGAAATTAAAATAGTGCAGTGGTTTTGAGAGTAAACAGAAAGATCCATAGGAGCTAAAAAACAAAATTCTGTATATATTGGGATATATCATTTATTTAACTAATCCCTTGTCGACAGACATTTGGGTAATTTATAGTATGTCATGTTAAAGTTTATAGCTTCAGGGGATGTTCTTGATTTCTTTGTGCACTGATGCAAGGATTTCCCACGGATAAGTTCCTAGAAGAACTACTGAATCAAAGAATATGCACTTTAAATTAGTTGATACAACTAAACTGCTCTTCATGAAAATTCTATTAATTTACACTTACACAAACAGTGCGTGAAAAGAGCCAGCTGCTCAATGTTCACCTTATCCCAGGTGTTACCAATCTTTTTAAGTGGAGGAAAAATATTTAGGTAATATAAAGGAAAATGTTTATTAATGGCATCACAAATTAATAGAAAATAATTCATTTATTATATCTATAACAGACATATACCAAACACATATAAACTTTCTATCAGATGCTACCTTAGTACCAATTTTAAAAAGTTACATATGCACATATAATTTTAGAAATGTATAAATATAACCATATATAGCTGTATGTAAATATTTATATGTATATACAGCCATATATGAATACAGTCATCCCTCAGTATCCATGGGGAACTGGTTCCAGGATCCCCTACAGATATCACAGATACCACAATCCATGAATGCTCAAGTCCCTTATATAAAATGGTGTAGTATTTGCATATAACCTACACACATCCTCTCCTATACTTTAAATCATCTCTAGATTACTTATAATACCTAATACATTGTAAATGCTATGTAAATAGTGCTTACATTGCATTGTTTAGGGAATAATGACAAAAAAAGAGTCTGTACATGTTCAGTACAGATGCGACCATCCTTTTTTACTTTTTCTGAATATTTTCAATCCGTGATTGGTTGAATACACAGATGCAGAACCCATGGATACAGAGTGCTGACTGTACAATTGTGCCGGATCTCAATTCAGCACAATGCTTGGCATATTTTTTCAGATCCCAGGGCCTGGTCTGGATCAAAAAAGATTAAGAATATTTGCCTCCTATTTTCAGCTAACCTAGTCTATATACCAGAAATGCATAAATTAATGATATAATTGTATATTGGAAAAAACCAAAAATGAGGAAAGATAAGCAATAACTTATCTAAACTCTCGAAGAATGCCTATGACCTAAATGCCTATATCAGAACCTCACATAGGTGGGAAGGTATCTCTAAGTTCCCTAGAATCTGGCTCCAAAGATAATATATGCTTTAAGAATGATGTTAAGAATTGAATTTTTCAGTAGTGCCCATGGTCAAAATGAATCTTCTATAATATTCTCCAATAATCTACAAAACTTAGCATAATGCTTGATACATAATACTCAAAAATACTTGCTGCATAAATGAATGTGACCAATATTTTTTAATGTATCAATATCACTAAGAAGAGGCCAAGACATCTACATAAGTAACAGAGGTTGATGACATAATACATAAATATAAAAAATGTCAAAAGGAAAAAGCAAAGCCTTCATTGTTCTTCATAGTCTCCAAATTACCTCATTTCCTTTTTTTTCTTAACTATTTGAATAACTTGTCCTAAAAGTTCTTGTTAAGATATAGAGAACAGCAGAGAACACTTTCAGTGGCATCTCTCAATATTAAGGTTAGGAAATTATAGTCTTAAAGAAAATTGTGCCTCGGGAGTAGTAAGAAAAAGCCTTCGCAGGGTCTGAGGCCTCAATATCAAGGACTCTGTTTTCCACAAAATTTATCCTAAAGTCTTAGATAACAAATGAAGAGGTGTGATTGTTAACTGAGCTCAAAAATAATACCTGAAAACACTTTCGTAAATATACCCACTACCTTCAGACTGCCATATAAAATGCTCAGTAAATTATACTTTTAAAAGAATGAGAAATGAGTATATAAAACAGTCATTTCACTCATTTTTTTAATTTTTAAATTGGTATAGATTTCATTATATAAATAATCACATAAATTATATACAAATAAATTTTAGTCTTTCCCAAAATAATTTTTAAACTCCTAATCTTTACATACAAAAATGATACTAATTCCTATTTAGAAAAATACATTTCATCTTCACAGTATTTGTAATGTCTGAACTAAATTACTGCACACTCTTTAGTTCCCTACTTCATAAAATTGCTTGTATTTCATATGCATGAGCTAGAAGGAATCTTTAAAGATTCAATCAATTCCCTCATTCCATAAATAAGGACATTAGGCACAAAAAAGTTAAAGAACTTATCTAAAAACACTTCAACAAGCAAGGACAACACTAAAACTAAAGCCCCTATTTCTTAACTTTTAAATATACAATGACTCCTTCCTTCTGGGACCATATAAAATTTGAAGACAGAGCAATGGAAAGCACGCCAGTTTATGATAAAGAGATTTTTCTTTATGATAAATCCTAAAACCCAATCTGAAAATAAATCTCCAGCACAGACTTCATTAC
>RJWJ010006330.1:0-62900 GCA_004363605.1 Indri indri | reverse complement strand
TTAGGTTATTAACAATTGCTAATAAGTGCTAGTCACTGTGCTGAGTGATTTTTACGAATATCTCATGCAGACCTCACAGCAAATCTGTGAGGAAGGAACTATCATTATTTCCATTTTAAAGATTCAAACATTGAAATTCTTAGAAGCTAAGTGATATGTAAATGGTTACACAGCAGGGAAGTAGCAAAAAGTGGAATTTAAATCCAATATCGTGGCTCTCCAGGGCCCCATTTCCTTTATGATATCACAGTGTTCCCAGTGGGGATATGATAAACATGAGGAACAGAGGGATAATTTAGCAGGTCTTTGGAAATGCCGTCCTGGTTATGCTATCACAACATGCTGCTGCACATCATTCTCTGTCCAGCACTTATCACTGTTGATCTTTTTCTTATTTAATTAATTTACATGTTTATTTATTGTCTGTCTCCTGTTACTAGCATGTAAAAAATGGCCACTTTCTGGAGAGTTGACATTTAGATGGAGATTGATGCTATAAGAAGGAATCCAGGAAATTATCAGGGGAAAACATTTCAGCAGGAGTAAGAATAGCTAATTCAAAAGCCCTACATTGAGAAAGAGTTTGGCATATTTGGGGAAAAGAAAGAACAGGGTGTCCAGAGCACAGCAGAATGGGGTTTTGTGGAAGGAGACAAAGGCCAGGCCACATGGAGCTCAGCAGAGCAGGACTGGGAGGTTGTGTTACGCTTTGAGCAAGATGGAAGCCCTGAGGGATTTTCAGCAGCAGTGACATGGTCTTTTCTAAAGGATTTGACTTTGGCCCTTGCACCAAGAACATACTGGAGTGGGGGAGGAGTAGATGTAGAAAGACTGGAAGGCACTGTAATATTCCAGCTGAGCAATAGTCTTGGCTTGGACTAGGAAGGAAGTCACAGAGATGGAAAGAAGTAGTTGGATGCAAGATACATTTTTGAGGCAGAATCACCTAGGTTTACTGATGGATTGGATATGAGAGATGAGGAAAAGAGAATCAATCTCCATTCCCCTCCCCCATAAACACTCTTTGTTTTTCATCTGTTTTTTTTTTTTATTATTTTGGATTGAAGTAAAACATTCAGTAAAGTAAACAAATAATAAATGCTCTATTTGTTGTCATGTTGTGTATTTGTGGTCCTCAACCCCTGGCCATGGACTGGTACTGGTTGGTGGCCTGTTAGGGACTGGCAGCAGATAACTTCTGCAACCCCCGTTCCCCACCCCCATCCATGGAAAAATTGTCTTCCATGAAACCGCTCCCTGGTGCCAAAAAGTTTGGGGACTGCTGTTGTATATGTATATGCTTGTGTAACCAACCAGCAGGTCAGGACATAGATAATTTTCCACACTCCAGGGGCTCCCTTGATGTCCCTCTCAGTCAGTGCCCGCAACCCTTATCTACTTTTTGTATTTCCCCCAACCCCTTTACCACAATCCGTTTTGCACACTGTAGCCACATTAATCATCTCAGACAGCTGCTTTGTTCATTCTGTTCTTCTGTTTGGTAATGTTAGTCATACTCCATTGCAACAAGATATCTAAATTTATTACCTTGTAATGCAAATCCTTCCATTGATTCATCCCAATTCTTTCCTCACTTCTTCCCTTGGCATAGATAGAATACTTTACTCATTACTCTCTTCCAGATGTCACGCTCACTTTCATCTTCTAGGATTTTACACATATCTAATTTAAAATATTTTCTCTCTTGGTTCTATTCATTCTTTAAGGCAGCAATTGACCTTCCATAAAAACACCATGATCATCCTCCATTTATCGGAGGTATGTAGCATCTGTACTGCTTCAACATCTGTGCTTGCTATGGTCTAAATGTTTGTATCCCCCCAAAATTCATGTTGAAAATGAATCCCCAATGTGATGGTATTAGGAGGTGGAACCTTTGGGAAGTGATTAGGTCATGAGAGTGGAGCTCTTCTCAGTGGGATTAATGCCCTTATAAGGTGCTAAAGAGACAAGAGTTCTCCCCTTCTGCCATGTGAGGGTATAGCAAGAAGGGCCCACACCAGATACTGAATCTGCCAGCACCTTGATCTTGAACTTCCCAGCTTCCAGAACTGTGAGAAATAAATTTCCGTTGTTTATAAACCTCCAGTTTATGCTTTTTGGTTTAACAGCTCGAATGGACTAAAACAACACTGAAGTCTTATATTTTGTTGTTTAAGAATGTGTATTATTCATGTTACTTTAATGTCTACACTACAGTCTCCTCTATTTTGTTCCTTTGTATACCCATCGCTTATAGCATGGTACCTGACACAGATTTGGTGTTCAATAAATACTTGTTAAATACATGATGAAAGAATGAATTAATATACATTTTAGTTATCTTCCTTGATGTATATGTCCTATCTCCCCGTCTAGATTATATGTTCTCTACAGCAAGGACCAAGTCCTATATTTCCTATGACATCATTCATAACATCTAGCAAGGTAACCTAGAGAAAGTAATAGACTAAAAAGTTAGCCACTCCTGTCTTCTCCAAAATGCATCTTTTTGCCTATCCTAATTGACTTCTTGCTGCTAATTCAAGTAACTTTGAGAGTTATGGGGGAGGGGTGACAATGAATACATCATCTGTGCTCAAGTTTGGTGGAGGATGTGGAGGATGTTTAGATATATGGTAGAATCCTTTGGCAAACTCAAACCTGAAGGTTCATGCAAGAAACACTTTATATAACTCTGTAAATTTACCAAGCCTGCTCTGGTAAGTAGGTCCTATGTCTAAGAGAAAGACCTGACTGTTTTTAAACACTTCTAATAAACTGGTATATAATAGGCATAGAGATCATTTTGATGTAATAAAGAACATCAGATTAAAAATAAGCAATCCAGTGCTTTTGGCACTTTTAATGAGGAAACTGAATTGACTGCAAGGCCAATTTGATTATCTTTTACAAAATTCAGTAGTAAGCTACCATCTAAAGGGTATCAGGATATGAAATGGAGAACCTGGGTTCAAGTTCCGATTTTTCCATTAACTAGATGTGTGACTTTGGAGAAGTTGCTTAATTTCTTTGAAATGTAATTTCTTCATCTGCAAAGTGAATAAGACCAGAAAGATTATGAGGGGAGAATGAGACAGTGAAAAGGCTTTGAAGGTATAGGTACTATATACTAGTAATAAGATGATAAAAGCATAATTTAAGAAAAAAGGAAACTGTAATACAGGTCCCATAAATCACAGCCATGTCATATTATGGTTTTCTGCAGCTAGTCAGGCATCGTACCACTCAAAGATGTGATTCATTTATGTCTGTTCCCATCACATCAGCAATTATTGTCATGGTTCTTGTCTCAGACCCCAGACCCCAGCTGTTCCGACTTGTCACTTGGATTCAACTGGGCACCCCATTATTAGTGTTGGATTTCCGTAGGCATGGAAATTACAAGTCATCCTGTTTACTGTGGCAGCTGGTAAACAGATAGCACCCTCTGTTTTATGTCATAGTTCTTGGTACTTGAGAATTGCTAGATTACAAAATTCAATATTGTAATCCTCTGCATTGTCTTAAGAGCAAGCCACCGATGAAGAGTCCTGGAAGCCACTTTCATCACAGCAGACACATCTCTGAGTGCATTGGCATAAAAATAGTTATATTCTTGATAGCTCATCTGCTGCCTATTATAAAAGTGCAATTAGAATTTCTTCCTTCTTCCTTAGCAGTTCATAGTCAAACTCAAAGAAGCAGAGAGTAGAACTTTTATTGCCAGGGGTAGGGGTAGGGGTGTGAAATAAGGAGATATTGGTCAAAGGGGACAAAGTTTCAGTTACAAAAGATGAATCAATTCTGAAGATTTAATATACAACATGGTGACAATGGTTAACAATATTGTCTTTTTACTTGGAATTTGCTAAGAGGGTAGATCTTAAGCACTCTCAACATACACATACACCCCCCCCACACACACACACACATGCATGCATGCAAGAAAGAAAATAATAACTATATTATGTGATAGATGGGTTAATTAGCTTGATTTTGGTAATCATTTCACAATATAAATATATGCACGTATCAAAACATCAAGTTGTACTCTATAAATACACAATTCCTGTTTTTCAATTGTATCTCAATAAAGCTGGAAAAGAAAAAGAATTTCTTCCTTAGAGCATAAAAAATTTAAAGTTCAGTCATGAGCCTCATAATGATGTTTCAGTCAATGACAGATTTATAATGGAGCTGAAAAATTCCTGTTGTCTAGTGATAATGTAATGTCATAGCACACTGCATTACTCACCTGTTTGTGGTGATACTGGTGCAAACAAACCTGTTGTACTTCCAGTCATATAACAGTACAGCACATACAATTATGGACAGGACATAATACTTGATAACAAATGGCTATGTTACTGATTTTATGTATTTACTATACTCCTTATCATTATTTTAGGGTACATTCCTTCTACTCATAAAAAAAAAGTTAACTGTAAAACAGCTTCAAGCAGGTCCTTCAGTAGGTATTCCAGAAAAAGGCATTTTTATCATAGGAAATTACAGCTCCATGCATGTTATTGCCCCTGAAGACCTTCCAGTGGGACAAGGTGTAGAGGTGGAAAACAGTGATATTGGTGATCCTGTCCCTGTGTAGGCCAGGCTAATGTTTATGTTTGTGTCTTAGTTTTCAATAAAAAGAGTTTAAAAAGTAAAAATAAAAAATTATAAAAATACAAAATAGCTTATATTAATAGAATAAGGATATAAGGAAAGAAAATATTTTTGTACAACCATACAATATATGTTTTAAACTGTTATTACAAGAGTCAAAAAGTTAAAACAAATAAAATTTATAAACTGTAAAAGTTACAGTGAGTTAAGGTTAATTTGTTATTAAAGAAAGAAAAAATTTTTAACAAATTTTGTGTAGCCTAAATGTACAGTCTTTATAAAGTCTACAGTAGTGAACAGTAATGTCCCAGGCCTTCACATTCACTCAGGACTCACAAACTGACTCACCCACAGCAACTTCCAGTCCTGCAAGCTTTATCCATGGTAAGTGCCCTATACGAGGGCATTATTTTTTATCTTTTATATTGTATTTTTGCTGTACCATTTCTATGTTTTTATATGTTTAGATACACATATACTTACCATTGTGTTACTATTTCCTACAGTGTTCAGTACAGTAACATGCTGTACAAGTATGTAGCCCAGGAGCAATAGGCTATCCCATATAGTGTAGGTGTGTAGTAGGCTATCCCATCTAGATTTGGGTAAGTACACTGCATGACGTTTGCACAGTGATGAACTCACATAACCCTATTGTTAAGTGATGCATCACTATATATGTAGAAAATAAGTTAGTAGAAAACTATGCCAGAGGAGTAAAATGTGTTATTCAAAGCATTAATTATAAACTAGTATATAAGATAATTCTATTAAATTTAGAAACAAGATCAAGGTTAATTTTATTACCAAGTGCCCTTGGCCCTATTTATTTAATAGTAGAGGGTACATAATCTATAAAGGTTTTAAAAAAAAGTTTAAAGCAATTTAAATTGTTTTACCAAAGGTCAGAAATTAAGTTTTCATGTATTCTTCCCAGAGTAAGTACAATGTCATGGCATTAATAAAAACTAAAAATAAATGTAGAATTTTGAGCAATTTTTTCCCCTGAGGGAACGCAGAACCTTGAAAATACATCGAGGGAAGTTACTTAACTTCTCTGGAAAAAAATGAATCCTTATATTTCTAAAGCGTTTTGGGTCATTTTCTAATTCTGCATTACAGATGGGAAAGCAAAGAATTTGGTCAATAATTTCTATTTTTAACTATGGATTGACTAGGACTCTAGTAATGCTCTTCCCTCTTCAGTTTATTCATCACTTGGCCTTGTCTTTTTTTCCTAATACAGAGTGGGAAGATAAGAAATAACTGTTCTTAAAATCGCTATGAAATATCACCTCACACCAGTAAGGATGGCTATTATCAAAAAGACAAGAGATAAATGTTGGCAAAGGTGTGGGAATGTAGGTTGGTGCAGCCATTGTGGAAAACAGTATGGAGGTTCCTAAAGAAATTAAAAATAGAACTACCATGTGACCCAGCAATCCCTCTTCTTGGTCTGTACACAAAGGTGATAAAGTCACCACCTTGTAAAGACATCTGCATTCTCATCTTCATTGAAGCAGCATTCGCAATAACCAACATATGGGAAAACCTAACATTAATGGACCGATGGATTAGGAAAATGTGGGGTGTGTGTGTATGTGTGTGTGTGTGTGATGGAACATTATTCAGCCTTCACAAAGGAAATTGTGCCATTTGCCACAACATGATTGAAACTGGAGGACATTATGCTAATTAAAATAAGCCAGACAAAGAAAAAATTGCATGATATATATGTGGAATATATATATATATATATATATGGTGGGGGTTCAGTGAGAGGAAATTGGGAGATGTAGGTCCAAGGATACAAAATAGCAGATACGTAAGATGAACAAGTTCAGAGCTCTAACGCACAACATGAGAACTAAAGTTAATAAAATTTTATTGTAATAGATATTTTTGTTAAATAAGTGGATTTTAGTGACTCTTGGCATACAAAAAAGTAACCATGTGAGATGATAGGTATGTTAATCTGCTTCACTATAGCAACCATTTTACTAATATATATATCCCATAACATCATATTGTAAGCCTGAAATATACACAATAAAATTTATTTTTTTTAAAAAATAGTTAACTTGTTCTTTATTTTGGAGTCTTCTATCAATCACTGAAATTTCTGGGCATATTCTCTGAACTATTTAGAGCTAAATGGCAAGCTTAGTTTCTAGTATGTTATATTGTACTTTTATGTCTAAATATTTTATGCCCAACTTGTAGGATTATACAGAAGAGTACTACATGCAGTTATGTGACAAACTGACATTTGGCTGAACCATGTAACTGTTGCCCAATGGAATGCAAGCAGAAGTGACATACACGTTGTCCAAGTAGAAGCATAAGAGCTATAGTGAGCCTCAGCCACTTGTCCCTCCCTTGCAATGACAATGGCATGTCTAGATAGGGATTGCACCTTCTTGACCTGGGTCCCAGAATGAGAAGATAGATAGAGCAGAGCTGCAGCTATCCACAGATGACTCAACACAAATAAGAAACACATTTTGTTGTTATAAGCCACTGAGATTTTGGAGGTGTTTTTTAATGCAAATAATCTAGCAAAACTTGCTAATACACAGGTCTAGCCACACTATGACATATTAAAAACAAATGACTGTTTTAGTTCTAATACACGGAAGCAGTCATTCAGCTAGAAATTTAAATAAAAGCTTGATATTTGCATTTGGGCCATTGTCATTGGATTTTCATCACCTTAATTACAGTATTGTCTAGGTCCTGATTAAAAGAATATGCGTGTTGCTTATTGGGAAAAAAAAGGTTAAGCTTCAGTTTAACACTCAACTGTAAAGAGGCAGATCAAGTTCAGTAGACTGTTGGCATTTATGGATTTAAAATTGACCATTTACAAATGATTGTTAAATCTGTGACATGTGGTGGTTTGTAATTTTGCTGGGGCATCAATTTAAATGATATTCTCAGTGACCCTGTGGCAAAATTATGTCTCCATACATGTCTTTGGAGCACAGTGGCAGATTTACCATGAAGATAAGCCTCGATCTCCTTCCTTGCATGGGCCACTTTCAATATACATGATTCTGTTTTTATAATTTTATATCATATTGTTTTCAAAGAAGACCCTTCAAATTATGTAAGCTTCAGATCTCATCAAACATAGTTCCATCTCTGGTAACAGGAAAGAAATTGAGGTGAAATATGCTTGGACAAAGATGCTAGAGGGAGAATGAAAAAAGAAACTATTAAGTAAATATGTTTAGCAGAAAATCACCTGTACTTAGTGATTGACTGAATTGTGGAAGGAGGGAGGAAAATAAATAAAAAGTGAATAATCCTATTTCTTTCTTTGATGGCATAATTAATTTCAAAGATAAGGCATGTGTAGCAGACAGACAGGATATCTGGATATCAACTGGCATATGAAAGGCATCTCAATAACACGTTTCTTGCCAAAGTGGAGAAATAGCTAAATACTATTAATACTATAATTAGTTGGATTACAAACTGATTAAACAACTGTACCAAATGACACAGATTGAGGAGTTAACATAAATCTAGACATTCCTAAGGGTGTGTCAAATACCTAGGTCTTTATACATCTTCTTTTCAATATGTTTGTTAATAATTTGGACCAAATTATAAGCATATGCTCAACACATTTACATATGTGATGTGATTTTGTGAAAAACAGAGGATAAACTAAAAACTGAAAAGGAGGCAGAAGTAAATTCTGAATCATTTTAACTGAGATACATGACTTGGCAACAACTTTGCTAAAACTGACTTTAACGTTCCAATTGTCCTTGAGTACACTTTGTGTCAACAGCGTGATGTTGATCCACAAAGGTTAATGTCATCCTGAGCCACCTTAATAGAAATTGTTTCTAGATTCTGGAATGAAGGTGAAATGATGGCCTCAGTGGGCTCCACAATGCTCAATGCTGTCTTCAAATAGTGGGTTGGTTGATATGTCCTATCTGATAAGAATGGTTCCATTTGACTTCCCAAGGATAAAGCTAGGATGACTATCAGCCAGTTTAGGTTTATTATAATAAAAGAACTTGTTAATAAAAATATAAAAGGTGAAGGTGTTGGAGTGAGTTGCTTCTTGTTCAATCACAGGCTAGAAGACATTGCTTACCTGGCATTTTGTAAGAGTAATTAAAATGTTAGGAAGTTGGCTATTTCATGGATTTTAAGGTATTTTTTTAAAGTCAGAGTTGTCAAAATTCTATTGCTCTATGACTCCTTGATAACTTTTGTTTCAATTCTAGGTTTTTGGCCCAGCTTTTTCTGAGTTGTTCTTTTAACTCCTAATTTAACTGGCAGCCATCCCCAATGTATTCTTTGCTTTGTTTTCAGTCTTATTTCATGGATCCAAAAAATAAATTCTTGTTGAAAAGCCATCTAATAGCTTTTTATTCTGTTCAAGCAGAATTCAGTTTGTTTATCTATAATATACCTTTAAAAAGTGTAGTTTCTGGCATAATTAAAATTGTTCAAAGACATTCTCTTCACAAAATAAAGACAATGTATGAATATCCATGGTGGAAGTTCCATTCAGCTTAAAAACTATAACCCGGTGATTCTAGATTTTTCAGCTCCAGTTTTCTTGAAAGACTGTAGTCATGCTCGCTGAAGTTCTCAGCCCAATAACTATTACGTTGGCATTAATAAGTATAAAATCTTCCATCTTTTGTCCAAAGAATTACGGTAGAAAATATTCTTTTAAGGATTATTCCTCTATCTGACACACAAGCCAAATTCTCACCGTAAAAATAATTGGGGTCTTGTACTACTTGGAATAGTAGTACTTACTTAATTCTCTTAAAGATCAGTGACTAAAAAGGACATTTATTAGCAAAAGAGATAGTACAATTAACTTTAATGAGTAGTTAGTATTATCCATACATTCTTTTTTGAAATAACAAAGAAATGGATGACCAAATTTAGATTTAGTATTATTATTTCTATAAAAGAGACTACTTAATTATTCAATATAATTACCACAATAAAAAGGGAAAAAACTTGTATCGATTAGTCAAAGTTATTTAAATATTATGAACAGTCATGGGACAAGGTAAATCAAAAGTGAAGATGAGGAATCAATAATCCTGCTCAAAAAATAATTAAGTAAATATATTTTGAATGCAAACATTATAGAGGGGAATGAGAGGTAATGATAAAAGTGTTGTTACACCATTTATAGTATATTTACCTTTTGTCTTCCCACATCTTAGTAAACTAGGGTACCCTATTACATCACAGAAGTCTTCAGAGAAAACTGATAAAATCCAGGGTACAATTGATCTCTAGGTTACATCCTGAAGTTTATTCTTTGTGGCCAAAACTGTCATTACCCTACACAGGACCACTTGCAATCTAAATGCTACTTTCAAAAGAACCAGTAGAGAAAGATATACTCATTAAAAAGTAATAAGATTGTACTAAAATGGTTCAAACAAAATTTTTCACCATATTTATTACAGGCCGTTAATGAGCATGGTCTACCATGTTCCATTATAATCAACATTTAACAAACTCTAAAGACACTATCAATGTTTACTTTCATAGAAACAATAGCAATAAGGAAATATGTGGAATTTTAGGGCACATTAAAATAACTAAAACAAGAACAAATTGTGTTCTTACAGATTTCAAAAATTTATCTTAAGGGTGACTTTTATTATATAATAGGATAATCATCATATTCTATAATATTAATTATTATCATGGAACTGAATGTTGCTCTCTGAATTCACCTTTAATGCTGCAAACCTGGTAGGATCTCAGTAATAGAAAGCCTTTTATGGAGTAGCCTAATAGACCCCTATAAATATATAAGGCTTATGTTCACTATTCTGTTGAAACTACAAAGCATATAAGCCATTAGCAGGGCTCAAGAATATCAGCTAATAAATAAGAGCTGTAGGATTTAGTGAGTCATTCCAGAAGGAGCCACAGATCAATTAAAGTACAAAGTGGTGTCTCTCCTCAAATGCTGCCCTCTTCAAGAAGCCTTTCCTGACCACTCCATCTAAACTAGCCCTTTCATAGTCACTCTCTAGCTCCTTACCATAGTTTGAGTTTTTTCACAGTATTCATCATTATACTGTGTAGCATATTGATTTATTTATTGTCTATCTCTCCTTCTAAAATGTAAGCTCCATGAGGACTAGGATATTACTTAATTTGTTTATAGTTCAACAAACTGAAACAATGCCTGAAAAATTGGTGACTTTCAATAAATATCTGTCTGCGGTCCCCAACCCCCCAGGCTGCAGACTGGTACTGGTCTGTGGCCTTTCAGGGACCGGGCTGCAGAGCTCCGCTACCTCCCCTCCTCTGGGCCCCTCCCCCTGTCCCAGGTCTGTGGAAAAATTGTATTCCATGAACTTAGGAAGGCGCGGGCACACAGCAGGAGGTGGGGGTACCAGCGAGCAAAGCTTCATCTGTATTTATAACCTCTCCCCATCCCTGGCATCACCACCTGAGCTCTGCCTCCATCCCCTCTTCCCCTGTCTGTGGAAAAATTGTCTTCCATGAAACCAGTTCCCAGTGCCAAAAAGTTTGGGGATTGCTGTAATGAAATCCAAGGGAGGCAGAATATCTGCCAGTAGCTAAAGTGTGAAATCCTTCAGTAAAGTCCTTCCCTCTTGAGAGCATTTGGGATACCGAACACCACTTACTCAGATATTGCTAAAAGCAAGTGAAAAATAACACAAATTTCCCTGAACTCAATTTTCTCAGTGTGAAGTAGGAGACATAAAGAGTCCAAAAAACCTATAAAGCTTTCTCATGAAAAACAATTTTATTCCAAATTATCTACATACAGTCCAGATTTTTTTTTAATCTCCTTCTGCTGAACTGACTATAAAAAGACCACAATCAGCAATGTTGAAAAAATTGGATACACACAATCAGAGATATATAGGCAGAATATTCTAAGCAATTAGAATGTAGTTACAGTCCACTGCTCCAAAGAGTGAATTAAAAAACAAATTCAGAAATATTCTGGGGATAATTAGCATCAGAGAAGTTGAACTGAATGTAGAAGTAAAACATTTATAATACATGAGATACTTTTAACATGTTCATGAAAATTTTGGCATTTTTGATTGTGTTAGGGTTATTTATTTTGGCAAAGTACTTAATTTGAATACTGTGGCAGTAAAATCAGCAAGCCACAGAAAGCTGTTTCCTCCATTTGTTAAGGCTTTCAGTGGGTTTACACAGTACTTGGGAGACTAGCAAGCTTCAGAGATTTATATGATGGGAATTTATACATCCAGAACTGCTGGGAGAACCCACTGAGGAGAATAGTAGAATCTCACATCCTGTGTGTGGGGAGAAAACACATTTACTGAACGTAGACATTGCACCAAACACTGAAAGATTATCTGGTAACAACTGAGGCAGAAATGGAGGTATCCCTGCATTGAAGCATGCTTTTGGTAGCAGCCAATTTGAATTAATAAATGGAAGTGCCCATACTTTCTTCCTGTGAATGTAATGGCACTGTTTTGATTTTTCTTTCCTACTAGTCAGGCAGTCATAAAGCACTAGTTGTTGGGGAGAACTTAGTAATAATCCCATCCTCTTGATTTTTATTCGAAAAGACAAATCACATGTAAAATACCATTTAAAAAAAACTGTGATGGACTCTGTCTGAAGTGTAGACGACCCCAGTTTCCTGAGAAAAGCAATGTTTTCTCATAAGCAGTCGAATATCCTTAATGGCACAAATTGTGGGCCTTTGACACTGTGACCCTTTTTAAAATTTAATGTAAATGACAAGTTAGTGCAGGGAATATAAATTCCAGTCAAATCAACATTACTCTGTTTGGTTCTGTTTACTTATGCCTTTTAGTTTTATGCTTTTAAAACACTGATATCTTTGTCTTTCCTTAGCTCCATTTAATTTATTCAGCAGTATGCCCTTTTGCTATGTGCAAGAAATCCTCATTTCCCTTCCTTAATCTATTTGCTTTGCCGTTTTATTCAGTGTCAACAAAATAGCTTTGTTTATAAAGAAGGTAACCCAAATTGATGTTTGACATGCAATAGGCTATTTCTAGTTTAAATGCCCAACACTTGCTTCTAACATTCTTTTCTTAATACCATCCCTAATTGAGCCTTATATTTAATGTCAAATGGAAATGGGAAAACCATATTATGATATAGCAATATTATGACAATGCATTATTATAAAAAGGCATTATTTTGCTAGTTATTCTTTAACTATAAAGCACTAAAGCCTGCCCATTTTCACACCTAAAGCCTGAGAAGCACTTAGTATACTTGAGGAATGTAATGACGAAATTCTTGCTTTGATTATGCCCTTTGCCTAATTTTTCAGCACATTCTGATTTTATAGCATATTTCGTTATCATTTTAGAAGACCTATTTTTAGTTCAGTCCTCCATTTGACTTCATACTTCATTCTTTTCCTCTTTTTTTCGTTTTTCCTGATTAAAACTCAATATATTCAAAGTGGGAAATGAAGAAGAATAGCCTTCCAGGTTATTTCCTGAAGATAAAATTCAGCTTCAAATCCAAGGAAAATAAAACTGAATTTCAATACCCAATTAAGGATCTTGAACAGCAGAACAATTTGGGAACTTGTTTTTATCAAGCCATTTTACTACGCCTAATTATTCTTCAAGATTTGGTATTTGGCTATTTGCTAATGCTCTGTGGTCTTCAGATTACTGAATGACTTTTGCATTTTATCATCTGAAAGCTTTGGGAATTGTAATTTTTCTACAACAATAGCACTTTGGATTATGGGAACGGCACTATTTGTTTTGCCACTGGGTTTCAGAACATATCTTTCATGCGTTTTAGCAGACTAGATATATCTTCGAGATAACCATGCAACTAAGTCTAGGGCACAGGCCGCTGCTCACTTTCTTCCTTTCCTCCCCATCCTCAACTCCTCCCCACTCTCCACTCGCCTTCTCAGTTCCTCAGCACCTCCTCCACATACTCACAAAACAGAGATTAGATAAATTGTCCTTGCTGTTGGTTAGAGACAACATCTTCTTGCTGTTGACAACCACAGTGTTTAGCCTGCTCACACAGTGACACCGGCTTCTCAGCATCTTACGGACTCCAAGGGAGAGAAGAGAGAGGCAGAAACGAGGAATAGTGAGCACTCTCCTCCACAATCACTCCATAGAAAGGGTAGATCCTCATGAAAAAATATTTACTCTCCAAGTGGGGCAGAAAGTGTTACAGTAAGAAGTGGCAGCAAAGGCTATGGCACAACAGATAAAACACAAAATTAAAGGCTTAGAAGAATTGGGGAACCACAGAATGCAGAAAGAAGCAAATGCTTGGGAGTTAATCAGTCTTACGTCATTTGGGAACACATTTTGTCTCCAATCCTTTCCCAAAATCTATACTTCTTGGTCAAAGAGGGTTATATATCAATGAAGATAATTTTTTTTCTAAATAAAATTTCCTTTTATAGCCTTGAGAATTATTGTCAACATAATTTCAGGGTCAGCATACTAAAATTATTGAAAATTTTAAGCTAATGATTTGTTTTGTTCTAACAATTAATTGAGCTAAGGCAAGTTAGAAATTTCTGAACATTACTAAAGCCACGAGATCATCCTTCGATATGTCTAAGACATTTTAAACTGGTGCTTTTGAAATTATTAACATCTAGAGATTGAGCTGCCATTCGGTAAAAATAAAAGTCCAGGGCTATTTTATCTTGCTTGTGTGGAATTTTTGTACAACAGAAAAAGGACTGGGGTGTGCTTCCTCTGCTTAGCTGAGAAGGCACAAATCAGATTACTTAATCTGATCCTAGAAAGGAGAAACTGTTTTATTTTTCTCTTTTTCTAGGGCCTGAGAAAAATCAGTTATGATTCATTCAGTTATTCATTAATTCATTCAACAAAATTTGCCCAAATTATTACTGTGCAATAATGTCTGCTGAGTGAATGAAAAAATACATAAAGAATTATTTTAACACCTGAAAATTTCTACCTCTTTATCTCATAGAAAATTATATTCTTAATAAAGGTCTAAAAGGCTATTTTTTGTAAAAATTAACTAGCTGATTCTAAAAATATATAATATAAATGAACTAGAATAGCTATAATAATCTTGAAGAAGAATAACAAAGTTGGACACCTATAGTACCAGATATTAAAATACCATAAAGCAACAGTAATCAGGACAGAATGTAGATGCAATAGACAAATGTGTCAATGGAAGAGAGAGTCCACAAATAGATCAAACACATATGATCTTTTGGTTTGTGATAAAGACACCAATGAAATTCAGTGGGGGAAAGGATAGTCTTTTCAATAAATCTGCTGAATAAATTAGAATATTTGCATAGAAAAAATTAATCTTGAAGTCTACCTTAAAATATATGCAAAATTGCTTTGAAATGCATCATACACTTAGATGTGAAAGGTAATATAACACAGCCTCTCTGTTTCTTAGCTTGGGTGGAGGCATACAGCTTTTGGTTTTGTTGATTTTCTCTACTGATTTCCTGTTTTCAACTGCATTGATTTCTGTTCTTTTTAAAATTTATTTTCTTCTGCTTACATTGGCTTAATTTTCTCCTTTTGGTGGAAGCTTAGATTATTGACTTTAGATCTTTATTCTTTCCTACTATAGGCATTGAATGCTATAAATTTCCCTCTATGCAGTGTTTTTACTGTACTCCACAAATTTTCATAAATTGTATTTTCACTTTAATTTAGTTCAAAGTATTTTCTAATTTCTCTCAAGATTTCTTCTTCCACACATGTGTTATTTAGAAGTTCTTGTTGACTCTCCAAATATTTTGGGATTTTCCAGCTATTTTTCTGTTATTGATTTCTAGTTTATATGCCACTGTGGTCTGAGAGAATACATGATATGATTTCTATTCTTTGTAATTTCCTAAGGAGTGTTTGATGACCCAGAATATGGTCTATCTTGGTGAATGTTCCTTGTGAACTTAAGAAGAATGTGTATCTGCTATTGTTGGAGGAGGTAATCTACAGATGTCAATTATATCCAGTTGGTTCATGGTGCTGTTAAGTTCAACTATGTCCTTACTGATTTTCTGCCTGCGGGATTTGTCCATTTCTGACAGTGTTGTGTTAAAATATCCAACTATAACAGTGCATTCATCTATTTCTCCTTGCAGTTCTATCAGGTTTTGCCTCATTTATTTTGACAGTCTCTTGTTAGGTGAATACACATTAAGAATTGTTATGTTTTCTTGGAGAACTGACTCCTTTATCATTATGTAATGCCCTTCCTAATCCCTGATAATTTTTCTTGCTTAGAAGTCTGCTCTGTCTGAAATTACTATAGCTATTCTTGCTTTCTTTTGATTAGTATTAGCATAGTGTATCTTTATCCATTTACTTTTAATCCATACATGTCTTTATACTTAAAGAGGGTCTCTTACAGACAATGTAGACTTGGCTCTTGTTTTTTGATCCACTTTGAAAATCTCTGTCTTTTCATTAGTGTATTTAGACTAATGCCATTTTTTGTTACTGTTTTCTATTTACTGCTTTAATTCTTTTTGCCTATTTTTTATATTCTGTTCTTTTTATGCCTTTTGTGGTTTTAACTGAACATTTTATAGGATTATATTTTCTCTCCTTTCTTAGCGTATCAATTACACTTCTTTTGTAACTTTTTTTAGTGGTTGCCCTGAAGTGTGCAATACTAACTCTAAAAGCTAACAATAATCTACTTTCAAATAATACTATACCAGTTTTCAGGTAGTTCAAGTACTTTGTAAAAACAAAATACTCTTAATTCTTCCGTCTGTCTCTTATACCATCTGTGTCATTCATTTCATTTATACACAAACTATAATTATCAAATGCATTATTGCTATTATTATTTAGAACAAACTGTTATCTGTTAGATCAGTCAAGACTAAGAAAAATAAAGGTTTTAATTTTACCTTCACTTTTTCATCCTTTGATGTTCCTCCTTTTTTTAAGCAAATATGAGTTTCAAAATGGTATCAGTTTCCTTCTTTTTGAAAAAACTTCTTTTAACATGTCTTGAAAGACAGGTCTACTGGTGAAAAATTTCTTCATTTTTTTGGTCAGAGGTAGTCTTTATTTTTTCTTCACTTTTGAAGAATAATTTTTCAGGATACAGAATTCTAGGTTGGTGATTCTTTTCTCTCAATGCCTTAAATATTTCAGTCCACTTTCTTCTTGCTTGCATGATTTCTGAGGAAAAGTCAGATATAATGCTTATCTTTGCTCCTATATAATTAAGGTATTTTGTTCCTCTGACTTCTTTCAGAATTTTTTCATTATCTTTGATTTTTTTGTAGTGTGGATATGCTATGCCTAGTATAGTGGGTTTTTTTTAATTTATCCTGCCTTGTCTTCTCTGAGCTTCCTAGACCTGTAATTTGGTGTCTTAACTTAATTTGGTGGAAATTCTCAGTTATTATTGCTTCAGATATTATTTCTGTTTCCTTCTATTTCTTCTCCTTCTGGTATTCCCATTACATATATATTATACCTTTTATAGTTGTCCCACAGTCCTTGAATGTTGTGTTCCATTTCTTTTTTCTATATTTTTTCTCTTTGCTTTTTAGTTTTAGAAGTTTCTATTTTTATATCCTGCAGCTCAAAGATTCTTTCCTCAGCCATGTCCAGTCTAACGGCCCATCAAAGGATTCTTCATTTCTGTTACAGTGTTTTTGATCTCTAGCATTTATTTTTGTTCTTTCTTAGAATTTCCAACTCCCTGCTTATATTACCCATCTAGTGTTGCAGGTTGTCTACTCTTGGTTTATTAATTATAGTTATATTCAAAATTCATGCTCTGATGATTTCAACATGCCTGCCATACCTGGGTCTGGTTCTGATGCTTTTTTTGCTCAAACTGTGTTTTTTGCTTTTGGGTATGCTTTGAGATTTTTGTTGTTGTTGTTGAAAGGTGGACATGATATACCTGTGTAAAAGAAACTGTGTTACATAGACTTCTAGTAACATGGTAGTAAGGTGTGGAGACAGGGGACACATTCTATAGTTCTATGATTAGGTTTCAGTTATTTTCTGAGAATGTGCCACTGAACTGTGAACTTCACAAGTGCTCCTCAGGTTTTTTCACCTACTTAGGAGGTTCAGGATGACTGGAGGGGGTTGGAATTGGGTATTTTCCTTCCCCCAGGTCAGTTAGGGTCCAATAAAACCCTATAATAAATAGGATTGGGCTCTGATAAGAGTATTTTCTCTTAAGGTCAGGACTTGTTAAGAACAGAATGTTCTAGTGTATTTCAAAGTGGTAACATCCTCCCTTCTCTCTCTCTCAGGAGGAGATTTTTCTCTGATTTTCATTGTTAGAACTTCTTAGAGCTCCTGAAGAAAAAAACGCACAAAAGTGAGAGTCTCCTTCACCCCTACCCTAAGCCGAGTTCCCCTGGAGTTTTTGTTTCTCAGGCCTATTCACACAAACCTGTAGTAATCAGCAATTCATCAATTACAGTTCGGGTTTTCCTACCCTGGCGTTAGTTCCCACAGAGGTTTCTACTCATGGGATTCCGCTCCAGGAAGTTGTGATTCTGAGTATCCACCTACCTGTCTCTCTAATTTTAAGGGGCAGCAGTTTGTCCTACTGTGACTTCACTTCTCTGGTATATCTAATAAGAGTTAATTTTTCAGTTTGTTCAGCTTTTTACCTATTGTTAGACTGAAGTAAAGGCTGCTAAGTTTCTACATGTGGAATCAAAAGCCAAAAGTCTCTCCAATTGTTCTTTTGGAAACACTCCTTTTTTGGTTTCCAGAATGCTATGCTAGAATCTCCTTGAATTTCTCTGACCACAGCCTCCAAGAGGCCTTCAAAGTCCTGATCTTAGCTTTTGCCTTTCTCTCACACATGTCTTTTCCCTCTCCCTCACCAGAAATCTCTTTTAGTCACATCGTGTTGCATGATACTGCCATATGAATGCTACCCCAAATTTTCTCTCTAACCTAAACCTCAAACCCATACTCTTCCATGTTGCATTCTAACTAACTATAGGAAAATAACCAATGAATAAAACAGCATCTAAAACCAGTTCTCCAAGTCTTCCTTCTTTAGCCCAGATTCCCTTGAATTCCAACTTCCATCCAGCTGTCACACATACATCTCAACTGTCTGGAGAAAACCCAGTTTCTTGATTGCCTAGAGGTCTCCCAAGGTGGAATTTGGTGAATTTATCATGGTTCAGGCCCAGGCCTCAGCTTTTTACACCCATGAATCTACCTTGCCTTGTGGTCCAAAGTCAATTGTAGATAGGGAAACTGAATGACCCTAATATGTTTGCAAGAGACATTAATTAAATTGCCAATTTTCTATTTTATAATAAAAGCACAAATTTTTTTTTATGGATCAGTATATCTGCAGAAATAATTCTCTCTCCATTTCTGTTTCTGTGTCTCTCCCTGTCTCTGTCACTCCCCTTTCCCCCAAGCTATCAATAAGGGAAGCTACATGATAAACAAAACTAAAACAGAAAGGTAGATATTCAAGCAGGGCTCTGACTTCATAGAAATATTACATCCAGACCAAGGAGAGACCATAAATACCTTCCCCATGTGAGGGGCTGCTTCTGTACTCATATGCTAGTTGCTGTCCACATATTCTTTCAATGAAAAGTGCTGAGCACACACTACCAGCTCTGCTCTTTGACAAGTTATCATCTAAGCTTATCATGTTTCAGAGTGACACAGGGAGCTGTTGGACTATGCCGTGGCACTCATATATATGCTCATATAGCTTGACTTTATACTTCCTTCCTCTGGTTCAGAATATGGTCATGTGCCACATAATGATGTTTCAGTCAATGACAGACTGCATATACTGGTCCCACAGGATTATAATACTGTATTTTTAAGGTTCCCTTTCTGTGTTTAGATATGTTTAGATGCACAAATACTTACCATTGTGTTGTAATTGTTTAAAGCGTTCGGCATTCTCAATTTGACCTGTATAGACTTCATCAGCCTTAGCTCCACCACTGACACAGATGTGCATCCCAAGCTCCAGCTATTCTAAACTACTGGCAGTTCCCTGAGCATGCCACTATCTTTCACCCAGCCATGACTTTGTACCTGTTCGTGCTACCTGTTTTTTTTTTTTTTTAATTAAAAACAACACATACTTTTCCCTCCATTTTTCCCTTTGGTATCCACATATCTAAGATGTTTTCTACACTGTGTTTTCTTTTCCTTTGTTATTTTCTTGTATTTCAGGCACACATAGAGTTACTTGTATTCTCCAAGCCACAGCAGAATAGAGTGACTTACCTGTACAGGGTCTTTCTTTTACTTATTTCCGCTATTTCATTTGTTTATTTTTGAGCTAGTACCACATTATTTTATTTCCATAACTATGTGTTAGTTTTACTTTTCTCTTTGCTTTTCATTTAAAATTGTTTCCTTAGTTACTCATCAGTGGTTAGTCTTTTAAATATATGCTGTAAGTGTTTTCAGGCTTCTCCAACAATCCTTACATTTTAATTAAAATTGCATAGAAATTATAGACTTACCTTTAAAATGCTGTCTGATTTGTAAGCATAATTCACCTCTTCTATTATTCATATTTTGTTTTTTATATTCTTTAATAAAGTTTTAATATGTTCTCCATAAAGGTCTTATATATTCTTTATGTTACTCTCTAAAATCTTTATAGTTTTCACTGCTGCTGTGCATATTATTTCACTTTCTATTGTAATTTGTGGTCAGGGACTATTGATAGAAAGAAATAGAATAGATTTTAATAAGTTAATAATTTATTAGTAAACTTGCTAAACTCTCATTAACTCTAATTTTTAAAATTTTCTATGTGGATGATCATACATTTGCAAATGATAATGATTTTGTCATTTTCTTTCAAATCTTATATGTCATCTTTCTTTGTTTTCATACTGAATTTATCTGGACATCTTGGCTACACTACGTTGAAACTTTGTGGAGACAGTAGGCACTCTTGTTCCTAAATTTTAAAAAAATGTGTCCATCTTTTGCTGTTAGTTGTAAAGTTTGCTGTAGACTTTTGTTTAGAGGTTTTGCTGAGTAAAAGACCTTCAATTCCTTGTTTTTGAATTTTTTTCTTTTAGTCTCAATTAACTATTAAACTTTGTCAAATGCCTTTTCCACATTGTTTTCTGCATTCATTGAGATCTATTTGGTAAATGACATTGTTAAATTTCCCTAGTTTTGAATCACACTTACATTCCTGTGATTATATTATGTTATTTCTAATATTCTGTCAAATTCAGTTAACTAATAACTTATTTAGAATTTTCCATGTGTTAATAAGTTTATTTTTATTTCATGCTATCCTCATCTAGTTTGGAAGTCAAGGTTTATAAAATACTTGAATAGCTTTATAAAATAAAGCTATCTTTATAAAATACTTGAATAGCTTTCTGGGGTTTTTTTCCATCATTTGAAACAACTTGTAAAATATAGAGATTATCTGTTTATTGAATATTTGATGGAAATTATGCATAAAACATTTTTGGGTAAGTATATCTTTTATTTTCTTTTCTTTTTTTTAGGTGTTGGCAAAGTCTTTGAATATTATTTTAATGTCTTTAATGAATACTAATTTATTCACTCATATTTTATTCTCATGCTCATTTTTCCATTTTATACTATTGCCAGAAATTTATTCACTTTACTTGTTCATATTTCCTGTGGAATAGTACTGCATTGTCATCTCCTCTTATCCTATTTAGTTTCACTTTTAAAATTCTGTTATATTTATATCCCATATTACTTTATTTGTAATTGCAGCATGAACAATCCTTGTCGTTGAGTGACTTTCAGGCATTTTTCTTCAGTTTCTCATATTCCAACATTTGGATATACCAAGATCTAGCTAATGAGTCAGGAGGCAGATTATTTTCCAAAGATAGCCACAATACATCTCCCACCTGCTCCTTAAGAGATGAAGTCTGCATTCTCTCCTTTGAAAATGGTCAGAGGTTTGACTCATAGGTATCCAACAGAATGCAGCAGAAATGAAGTGATGTTTTATGACTTCCTAGGCTAGGTAAAAATACACAATGCAGCTTCAGTTTTGTTTGTTGGAATACAGGGATATGGCTACTAGAGAGAAAAATAATAAGGGAGTTGCTCCAGTCACTACTGCTGTACAACAAATGATTCCAAACTTAGTGAGTAAGTAAGTGAAGCTTAAACAATGATTGTGTCATGTTCACAGGAATGCTTGTCTTTCTTCTACAATGTCTGAGGCCTCAGCTGGATTCAGTGACTATGGTGACTCAGTGGGTGGGGCTCTAATCATTTGAATATTTCCTCAAAGGATTTCCTTTAACAAAAGATACTGCTATGTAGCTGTGGGAAAAATACCCCCAAATTTAGCAGCTGTATGCTTTATATCTGGGGCTCTACCTCCACCGCCAATCTCTATGGTAATTTAAGATATCTCTTCACGACCACTAAAAAACAGACAATAAAAGCCCCATTTATCAATATACTTTAGTGGCCATTTTAGAGTCACACAATAGAACTCAAGATAATGGACCGAAAATTTCTAACATCAGTGTCATCTGTGAGGGCATAGACATTTCTTATTTTTCCCACAGCCAAGTTCTCTGGATCGTGATTTCCAAGAAGGGACCCTTTATCTCATGTTTGAATAAAAGTTATCCTTAATGCCTGTTCCCCTCTTTTTGTTTCTCATCTACAGAAGTATGTCAAAGGGCGTGTATGCACTTCAGAAATTGTGAATGGAAGCACAGCCTCGTTTGGGAGTTTTCTGATGTTAGAGTCCTAGAACAAGGAGTGTAATATTTCTTGTAGGATGGACTTGGAAAGGTTCTAATCTGAGGCAAGGAAAAATTTCTTGAAGTAAAAAATTAGAGGGTATGAACACTTTGGAAGCTCTTCTAAAGTTGCCCTTCTAAAATGTTGCTTCTATTTCAATCCCTACCTGTAGGTCTAATTTTCCCAGGGACAGGTGTTTAGAGTACAGCATAATTATTCTAAGATAAGCCATACGTCCATTTTTTTAAGAAGAATAATCACATAAAAAAATCCTGCAAAGAAAAATCTCTAACTCAGAAACTGGAAGGTATTCTTTTTTATCAAATTGTTACACATTGTTTTGATATGAAGAATCTAAAGAAACCATCTAGATACTGCCTAATTTTATACTAGTGTTGATTAGGGTATTGTGTCATAAATAGTATATACTCTAATGATTTTGAATATAATTTATTTTAAAAGTGATATGGCAGTCCAAGAGAAAGTCCCAGAATGATTATTCAAAATACAGCTGTCTAATAAGAGTTGCAGTTATGCAATTCGCACCAGCATATGCTTAGATAGATAAGTTAGCATGCTTCTAGCCATGCAGTGAAAAAGTTCATTTCCTGGCAGGGCGCGGTGGCTCACGCCTGTAATCCTAGCACTCTGGGAGGCCGAGGCAGGTGGATCGCTCAAGGTCAGGAGTTCGAGACCAGCCTGAGCAAGAGTGAGACCCCGTCTCTACTAAAAAAATAGAAAGAAATGATCTGGACAACTAAAAACATATATATAGAAAAAATTAGCTGGGCATGGTGGCACATGCCTGTAGTCTCAGCTACTTGGGAGGCTGAGGCAGTAGGATCGCTTGAGCCCAAGAGTTTGAGGTTGCTGTGAACTAGGCTGATGCCACGGCACTCACTCTAGCCCGGCCAACAGAGTGAGACTCTGTCTCAAAAAAAAAAAAAAAAAAAAAAAAAGTTCATTTCCTAATGAAATCCTTAACGCTTTTCAAACTTACCTTGTTCTAATACTTGTATTTTCCTTAGTACCGTATCAGAATCTTTGTCATCATCATTAACCAATATGTTTATTCAGCCATTGTGTGAATCGCTTTGGTTTGAGTGTACCAAGATAAGTTTCCTGAAGTCCAGTAAACACTCAGAGCTGTTTTGGAACATGATGCAACTAACTGCTTTCCTCTCCCATGAACTCTCTGCGTTAGTGACTCATAACACTGAAACAAACTGGAATTTAAACAGGAAAGATTTATAGATTGAGAATTCTCTGGTTAGAGGTCATAGCCAACTCTAAAATCATTAAACATTGTGTATTTATTCTCTCTAGTTTTTGCCCTGATTTCGTTCAAATGAGAGGAAGTAGCTATGGATATATGAATTTTTTTTCTTTTTAATACATTTTTTCCTAATTGGATTAAGGACAGGGTTACATTTGTTAAAATGATGGGTTGAACATATGTATTAGCTTCCATTCCTCACCTAAACCCCAGTAACCCAACAATAAAGGGATTTTTTTTTAGATAGCGTAACTAGGACAAAGATAATAGGAGAGAATATAATCATAATAAATTTTTGGAAACTAGAAAACAGATGGACTAGAAAGCTAAATCCTAAATTGGCAGTGAGCATCTGAGGAGCAACTTAATTTTATATTAAAGAGCTCTCAGAGGATCCAAATTAATGAAACCACTAACTTCTGTAGATGGGGGGTGTGGGGGGAGATTGGGACTAAAAATTGAATTATAGCTGAAAGCCTTTTTCAAAAGCAGTTAGGTCCTCAGATCCTCTCCACTTTCCTGCACAGCTAGATGACAGCTCCTTCCTCACCCTGGGAGTTTTAATTTCTCCAGAATATAAAATACACTGTCTCTAGACTGAAGGACCATACCGTAAAATAGGAGGTGAGCAGCCAGGCCTTTGATCTCCAGGCAGAAGATTAGAAACACATTCTCAGGAGGACTCTAACTAGTCTAACTAGTCAACAGGAAGGAGCAATAAATACTGACTGACAGTGGGGTTCTCTTATGGAGGCTGTGCTGCAGAAAAACCCTTAGACAGCAAGCTACGTGCTTGCATGCAGAGCTTTCAATAAACTGTTTAGTTAACTGCTCTTAAACCCAAGAGAGAAAAGACAAACTTTCTATAACATTCACAGAATAGAGCAGAGGCTTTAGAAATTAAAAATAAGATAAGAATTTTAAGAAGACTCAATAAAGGATTGGAAGATAAAGTCGGGGACAAGATTCTAAAAGTATTAAGCAAGTAGAAACAGGTTTCATGAGAAGAATTAAGACGAAGAATGGCTTGGACAAGAAGCAGAGTGGCTTGGATATTGCACAGACAACACCAGAATGTAGAAAACAATCGAGTAATGCCTCACAACACTAAGGGAAAATGATTTTCTTTCTGTAACTCTGTAACTAACAAATATCAGCTAAATGTAAGAGTAGAATAAAGTCATCTTCAGACATGCCAGGTCTCCTTGGAGGATGTGATGCAGGATAATAAGGGAGCAAACAATAAGAAAGAGAATGACAAGAGACAGACAGACAGACAGGGTCCAGGAAACAAGGAAACAGAGTAAATGTGAATGTACGTCCCAAGACTACAGAGCTCTAATAGTCTTAGGGATGAATTTTTTTTTTTTTAATGTAGCAGATTATGAGGCTCTAAGAGACCTCTCCAAGAAGGAAAGGGTAGGACACCGGTATATTTAATGAACTAAAAGAAGATATAACAATATGGAAAATTGGGTGTAGCACATACATGGACTCTTGGTACCATCCTTGTGTTAATAATTTTTCTGAAAATCTAAAACTATTCTAAAATACAAAATAGAACCCTACTGGAAGATGAGAGGGAGGTATGCATGTACCTAGTAGGTGGTGATTGAAAAAGAGTTAAGACCTCATTTTTCTTCAGTCTAAAATCAGAAAATCAAGAGATTAAAGTATAAACATGTTATTTAAAGACGTAGAGGTCAATATCAAAATACAGAGATGCAGGAGTGTAAGAAACAGCAGCGAGGTCAGGAAGTACTGGTTTAGTAGCAAGAACTGTTACACTTTTTGACTCTAACTCAGGTGCATGTATAACTGTATGAAAGAGAAGGTAAATTTAAAGGAAAAAATGTGGTTTCCATATGTAATCCATATTGTCCAGGGAAATTTTAATGTCCAATAACTTTTCCCATTGCCCTACTCACCCACCCCATATTACATTGTTAAACCATGTCAATGATGCTTTAAGAAATAATCTGGTTTGGCAAGTTCAGTGACTCTAGGAAGAGCAAACTATCAGTAACAGGTCTATGTGATTTGCATATTTATGATTTGAATATAAATGACACTACTAAAATTATATCTAAAAATATCATTCTTTATTCCTAGGTTAAAGAAAATTGTTTATTGTTCACACCAAGTATGTAGTTCCTTTTACCACAAGAGCATGTTATACCACCTCCCATTTTTGGAAAAGCAAGACAAAATGTAAATTGAAGGAGTTTTAATGTACAGTCTTTATTTAACCAGATATTCCAGGATGTAAGACATAACTTGCATTTATACTTTTCCAAATACTTTCAGATATAATTATTCTGAAAAATACTTGAAAATGGATAAAGAAAACTTTTACTGTGAGAGCCTTTGTTAGTGACTTTTGTCTCATCTTTGAACTATCATTAAATTATTTGCATATTGGTAAAAGTGGGGACCTCTTTCTGCCATTTCTCCCTAGTTAACAACAGGGCATATAGTTAGAAAGATCTCAGTCATCTTTAAATTTTCTTACCTATGAAGCCTCTAGAAAGAATCAAGTTCTCATCATATAAATTGCATTTAGAGCTTTTTCTTGGTTGGCATAGCTTGTTGTATCTTTGTCACTTTCTCCCAGAAAACAGGATGTTCTTTTTGAAGTGGCATTTCTCTATGTCAATAGGTTCCTTGACCTATTCAATGGCCCTGGTAACAATATGCTAATTTCTTACATTGATTCTGATATGTTTCAGAAACTGTGCCCTTGGACTGCTTTTGCATGATCTGGAGCATGACTGTCCTTCAGTTCAGACCACACTGCGTCGGCCTTGATATCCTGTGGTTACCCACCTCTTCACATGACTAAACCAGCAAGACCGAATTGTAATGGGTGAATAGAAACCTGGTGGGAGAGAATGAAAATGAATTTTGAGTCAAGGTTTAATTTCATTCTGGCTTCCAAAGGAATCAATGTATCTATGACCTTAAGTTTTTTTTCAAGCATCCACAAATGGATGATCTATGATTTTAGCCTTGTGTATAAGCTTATGGGTAATTTTTAAAAATAGATTTTTATTTACATAATAGTTTATAAGAGGATTTTTTAAGTTAGTTTGTTTCAACCTTTTTCTTCTTTATAAAAAATTTTATAATACCTGAAAAAGACTGCATCTAGAATCCTTACCAGACTTCCCAGTAATAGAACAATGCCCAAGTGATTGTGGCTCCCCCTTAGGGCTCCCTTTATTGTTCAAAGACAGATTTTTCAGAAATCTGGATCATATGAGAAGGAACCCCTGGCACTGACTCAAAGGTACTGCTATTGGTGAGAGGACTAAAGGTTTTTTATTTAGTCACCTTTTTCTAGGCTTATAGATTAATGAAATTTTGTAAGAAGTGAGAGATAGCTAGGAGGAGCTAATTATCAGCCTTGGATAATTAGCCATCAACCTTTTACCCACTGTCTTTCCCCACATTAAGCCTAGATCTTTCCTTCCGTACCCGTATTTTACAGTCTATTAACCTCTTTGCTGTGTCCTTTGGAGGACCTCTCCTTTAGTTCTGAATGAAATCTCCCATATTCTTAATATTTTTCACTAATATCCATAAAAATTACAATAAAAAATAGTAGCTATAATTTATTATGTCCTTACTTAAATGCATTTTATAACAACCCTACAGATACTATTATTATCCTATTTTATAGTTAAGGAAATCAAGTCTTCAGAGGTTAAATAAATTGTCCAAGTCAAACTGCCAGCGGGGTCTGATCCAGTGGGTGTCAATACCTGCTTGTTGAACCTCCATGTACGCACCAGCCCAAGTCCACACTCCTTGTTAATTGCCATTGTTCTCTGACAGCCAGCTTATGGTCAAAGCTTCTGCAGAGATTTCATCTTCTGGGAAAGACTTCTCCCCTACCAGCACCTTCAGGGCCTCTTTTAGTTTGATTCCCTAATCTCACAGTTTCTGCATTTCTTCAATTTGAAACTCTTCCCCTGGCTTCTATGATATTTAAAAAAATCTTGGCTTTCCTACCTTTCTCTCTCTCTCTCTCTCTCTTTATTTCTTCTGTTCTTTGTTTTTTTCTTTTGAATTGACAAAAAATAATTGTGTCTATTTATGGAATACAATGTGATTTTTGATCTACATATACATTATAGGAATATTCAATCAAGATAATTAACATATCTATCACCCCACTAACTTACCTTCTTTGTGGTGAGAATGCTCAAAATTTATTCTTTTAGAAATTTTGAAATATGTATTATTGTTAACTGGGTTCACCATGCAGTACAATAGATCACTAAAACTTAATCCTGCAGTCTAACTGAAATTTTGTATCCTTTAATTAAAATCTCCCCTGTCCTATCACTTCCCATCCCCTCTAGCCTCTGGTAACCAACTTTATACTCTCTGTTACTACGAGATGGACTGTTTTTAGATTCCACATATAAGTGAGCTTATACGGTATTTGTCTTTCTGTGCCTGGCTTATTTCACTTAACATAATGTCTGCCAGTTCCATCCATGTTGTTATGAATGACAGAATATCTTTCTTTTTTAGGTCCATATAGTATCCATTGTGTGTATATAAGCACGTTTTCCTTATCCGTTCTTAGGATGAACACTAGGTTGCTTCCCTATCTTGGCTATTGTGAATAGTGCTGAAATGAACATGGGAGTGCAGGTATCTCTTTGATGTGCTGATTGCAATTCCTTTAAATATATATCTGGTAGAAGAGGGATTGCTGGATCATATGGCAATTCTGCTTTTAGATTTTTGAAGAACTTCCATTCTCTTTTCAAAAATGGTTGTACTAAATTATATTCCCACCAACAGTGTACAAGTTTTCCCTTTTCTCCACATCTTTGCCAACACTTATCATTTGTCTTTTTGATAATAGCCATTAGAACAGGAGCAAAGTGATATCTCATTGTGCTTTTAATTTGCATTTCCCTGATGATTAGCAATGTTGAACATTTTTTCTATTTATCTTTTGGTCATTCCTATCTCTTCTTTTGAGCAAAATCTGTTCAGATCTTTTGCCCATTTTTTAATAAGGTTGTTTTCTTGCTATTCAGTTGAGTTCCTTGTATATTTTTGATATTAGCCCCTTATTAGATGTATGGTTTGCAAATATTTTCTCCCTATCCATGGATTGTCTCTTCACTCTTACTAATTATTTCCCTTGCTGTGCAGAAGCTTTTAAGCTCAATGCAATCCCGTTTGTTTATTTTTGCTTTCGTTGCCTGTGCTTTTGGAGTTCTATCCAAAAAATCATTGCCCAGAACAATGTTGTGGAGCCTTCTCCCTGTTTTTTTCTAATAGCTTTACAGTTTCAGGTATTACGTTGAAGTCTTTTATCCATTTTGAGTTGATTTTTGTATATGATGATAGGGGTCCGATTTCATTCTTGTGTGTGTGTATATCCAGTTTTTTCAACACCATTTATTAGAGACACTGCCCTTTTCCCATTGTGTGTTCTTGGCACCTTGGTGGAAAATAAATCTGCCTTAAATACTTTCGTTTATTTCTGGGCTTTCTATCCTTTTCAATCGGTCAATAATATCTGTTTTTACGCCAGTACCATGCTGTTTTAACTATAATAGCTTTATAATACATTTTGAAATCAGAAAGTGTGATGCCTGCAGCTTTGTTCTTTTTGCTCAAGATTGCTTTGGCTTTTCAGGATCTTTTGTGGTTCTATAAGAATTTTAGGATTGTGTTTTCTATGTCTGTAAAAAAATGATATTGGAATTTTGGCTCATCTTCTTTCTCCTTTTGCTATATGTGGGCACTCCCATAGGTTTTATCCTTAGCTCCCTTCTCTTCAGTCTTTACATTTTGTCGCTTTCAGATGAATTTTACAAAAGCACTGAAAGCAGATCATATCACATCACGCCTTCTAAAATGAGTTTGTTGTATTATTTTAGAATATTCAATTCTGCTATAAATAACTATAAAAAAAGTAATATAACCTAATCATCTGTACCCCCATAATATGCTGAAATAAAAAAAAGAGGGGAAAAAAAGAAATAATATTGCAACAACAACAAAAAAGAAATAAAAGACACACATAATAAGTGTTAAGTATAGATAGTAAGTTGGTAACTTATGACATTGTCTTTGTCCCTTCAGACTGCTGGAACAAGCTACCATTAAACTGGGTGGCTTATAAACAACAGACACTTATTTCTCACAATTCTGTAGGCTTGGAAGTCCAAGATCAAGGTGCCAGCATATTTGGTGTCTGGTAAGGGCTCCGGTTCTGCTTCATAAATGGCACCTTCTTGCCATATCCACACATGGTGGAAGAGTCAAGGCAGCCCTCTGGGATCTTTTTTATAAGGTCGCTATGCCCTCATTACAAAATAACATCACAAATGTTCCACCTTCTAATACTATCACATTGGTGACTAGGCTTCAACATGAATTTTGGGAAACAGAAACATTCAGACCATATTAGACATGCAAACAAAACTCATGGCATATGCTAAGTATGGATAGTGAGTAGACAAGTAGCTTGTGAGATGTAGACAGAATTCATAAGGTAGTAAGTTAGTAACCTGTAACACATATTAACAATAGATGGAGTTAACAGAATATGTAATGAAACAAATAAGAGTGTTACTTACAGACATAAGGGATGGGAAAACCAAGTCATGGTCATGCCTCATCCCTAACCCTACCAGAAGTACTTATATTCCTTTGAAGGCTTTTAGCATTTTATGTAAACTTCTTGTTTGCTGCCTTTTTCTACCATATGTACATCCTATCTCCACATATAGACTGAAATCTCCCAGAGGATACCTGGGAGCATTTGGCATCCAGAGCTGCTGCCATTAAATGGATGATGGCATAACCTAGGCATCTTGGCTAAAATTTTACCACTTCTCTTTTATTATCACTTTCACAAAATTGTCCATCTGTGAAATAACTTATACTAAAAAAAATTAGGCATTTTATCAAAAGTTAATGTTCTCTAGTTTTCTCAGTAAATGTGTATCACCCAAGTAGTTTAAAAGAGTTTCTCCTACTTTTCCTGAAAACAAACAAATAAAAAAAAATAATTCATACACACATGCTGATGCATCACATTTACATCTTCTTTTTATGAAATAATAATTCATAACATAGAGGAAATATAATATACTTAATAGCAGTTAAAAGCATTGACTCTGGAGTCAAGTGCCAGGTTTCAAGACCTAAATCTATAATTGGTGACCTTGGGTAAGCTTATTTTATATCTAACTTTTCCATGTCATCATCTATAAATGCCAGGAAAATAGAAATGGTATCTAGCACATAGTGGTGTTGTACGGAATAAATGAGTCAAAGCAAGCAAAAATGCTTAGAACAGTGCCTGGCACATGGTAAGCCATCAATACATGTTAGCTCTTATTATGGTCCTACGAATCCATTTTAAACAGATTTCCTTCTCTATACTCTGTCTAAATAACCTTCCAGCCAGAACTGCTTGCTGTTTAAAACCAGACACCAGTCTCACATCCTCCCTAGATAAGCAAATACATACACACTCATTATCAAGGCCTGGAAAAGCTGAAAATAATGCTGATGGTCATTAGCTCTAATAATACTCCCTTTGTGTTTATTCTGTCCTGTTGAGTTTATGGACCATTTTCATATTCATCGCATCATTTGATTTTTGTAACACCTCTACAACAAAAGCAGCTAGCTATAATTTCTTATTTTTGAAAGATAAGGAAACCAAAGCACAGAGGGGTTAAAATGATTTGCCTTGGTCACCTAGAGGAGGACAATGAACTCTAGGTATTGTAACTCCTGGCGATAGACCTTCTGCCCAACACTGATTAAAAGCAGATTCTACCGACAAATCTTAAGAGATGCAATAGCTTCAAACCAATAGTCTCTGACTTGCTTTCCCCACAAGCTTTTTCTTTCTAAAATTCCCAATAGGGAGAACTACCCTATTGTTTATTCCACTCAAGGACTTTGCTACTAGGGTCTTCTCCCATTTAAAGTGGTCTTTAAGCTCTGAGGTAATAAAAGGTAGAACCTCTTCATAAGAACTGATGTATTTCTGCCCTTCACACCATGCTGTTTTTGCCACATTAAGTGGCAGCAGAACAAAAATGCTAGGGCAACACTGACTCTGAGATCATTTTGTGGGTTCCATTCTTATTGGTCTCTTATCAGCTGCATGACCTTAAGATAATTAAGGAACTTCCCTGTACCTCAGTTTCCCATCTGCAAAATGGGGATAATAATATTGCCTCATAGAGTTCTCACTATGGTTTCAAGAAATAGTTATGTGCAAAGTACTCACAAGAGCACTTAGCAAAATAGATGTAAGCTTCTGTTTTTATTATTATGTATGAGAAAATAGTCTTAATTCTTTCTTCCTTTGGCTGGGGTTGCTGCCACTGGCTAATGCAAGATGTAGTGCTGTATTAACCCAAACAACCAACCCCCATAATGATCAAATGCTTAAACCAAAGCACACACAGCACCTCTCACCGAAAACCTTTAATTCTCCCAGAGCTGTTCTCCCTCACATATATTAAATGAAAACATTCATGATCTCACATTGCCCAAAAATATATCTTTGCAAGTCTGTTTTCTGACTTTTACCCTCACTGCCATGATCACCCCTCTGGTTTTGCCTAAGAAATAGGTTGCTATGGCAACATTCACCACCCACGGTCAACAGTCAAATTTCATTTCTCAGCTGCAACTATTAGAAAATAAATGGTCCATGCAACATTTTTGCGTTTGTTTTCCTGTTCATTTGCAAAATCTCCTACCTGCTTGAGGCATTCATAAAAGTAATAAAAATGCTCTTTTAAACAGTTGAACAATAATTTGTTAATTTAGACAAAATGCTATTCAGATTCTCAATATTTCCAACATGGCTTTCTGTCAATATAAGGTAAAAAAGGGAAAAAAAGGCACAGTCATAAGCTACTTCAGTCCCAGATTTTGTTTAGTCAAACTGCTTCTTGTTTTGTAATAGGAACATGAAATAAATTTATTATTTGCTAAAAAGAAATTTTTTCCTCTTTTATTTTTATACCCCAGGCAAAATGCCTTATCAACTGTTTCAGAGCAAAAAGAAGGAAAGAGAATTTACCTCTCTTCAGTAGCCTCCCCACCAAATCCATCATTATTCCCCTAATCTAAGACAAAGTAACAACACATGCTATGCACACACCACACATTTCCAGGATACTTTTGCGGGTGAAAGGTCAGAGAAAACCTAGTCCAAGCCCCAGCACTGGGATATCACATGCCGACAGCAACCACATTCTTTCCTTTCCATGACTGGCTCCACAGCCTTCTCCTGGTGATTCTTTAATAACCCATGTTTGCGGTGGAGTCTCCCCAGTAGGGAAAATAAGGAAGGAGCATTTCTAAGTACTCCATCTCTCTATCCTGTTGGGAGATAGACATGAACAAGCACACCCCCCCTGCCTCATACTCCCACTCTTTTCCACCTCCCCACCTCCTCCCAACCTCCTCCTCCGTGGCTGGTAATATCCTTTACTATACAGTGATTATTAATCATAATCAAAACAGCATTTTAACCAGAACTGATATTGATATAATAACACTCTAAGTTTAGTAAAATAGTACAGCTAAGAAATAGATGGACAATACTCTTGTAAGGACTTTTCAGAAGAATGCTGAAATCTTTTAGAAATCTTGATAAGTGCCATTAGAAATCAGTCTACACAGGTATATTAGGTGGTTTTTATTTTTCCAAACCCATAGATCTCCTTTTGTATTTTAACTTTATGAGAATCTCAGTGGATCCATTTAAAACAGTACTCATTTGTATATGGGGACAAAAGAGACAAGTACGATAAGCAGGAGCACAGAAACTAGAAGGCATTTTTAAAATCTGGTTTTATGAGATTATAAATATGGTATGTAAGAATAAATGTACTGATTTAGCCTCACTCTGGGTGGAGTAACAGATGCAGTCTGAAATTTCAAAGGAGCATGCATTTTTTTTTTTTAATTCAGAGAAAATGACTTAGGGATTCTTACAAAAATTCTAAATATCAGAGAAGTCCTTCCTGCCATACTGACATTTTCTATTAAAATTGAGTAAATATTACAGCCAAAAATCAATGAAGTAATTCCTTTTGGAGAAGTAGTATGAGTAGGTGGTAGAAAGGTGAAGGATGCATATCAGGAAAACTGACATCTCGATAGGTGGCAAGAGGCCTGATCCAGAGCGACCATGTGGGAGGAGACAATTCTCTATTTTGACAAGTCTAGTTTTCCAGTAACAGAGATTAGTGGGTGGTGTCACTATAATTGGGAATGAATTGAAAGATTTATCTTATTAAAAGTCGTTTCAAATGCATTTTTAAAATATTAGATTAATATAATTTTCAACCTATAATAACTATTTCTTCTCTCTCATTATTCAAGGAATTATAGCCCCTGGTAATTATAATTTTAAGCAAGTTAAATAGCAGTTAATAATGACAAGACTTAAACATAATGCAAAGAAAAAAATGCTACTTCCTTGTATTCAGCATGGGAAGAAACTGAAGCAATTTCCTGAGATGAGATTATACATCTGAGAATTTCCTGATGGTGAAATCCAAACAAAACCAAATCCTTACTAAAGAGAATCTTGGTTGTTATCCTAATGGGTCTCAAGTGGAGAGAGTTGGTGCCAAATTCAGTAGTTTCTAGTAATATTTATTTATTTATTTATATTAATATTTGTTTAAGACTGCATAATATTTGAGATTATACAATATACTCTCTTACTCTATTCAGGATAGAACGTGAAAATTCACCAAGAGCTTTGCAAGCATAGAATTAAGCCCTCAGATATATTAGTAGAAAGAAGAACAAAAGAAATTCTCTCTCTCTCTCACCATGTTAATGGAGGATGTATTTTTCCAGCCTTTTCTTGTGTCTAATACTAATAAGAGGTATCTCCACTAAAATTTCTTTGACAACATGCACAGTTTATACCCAAGACCACGTTTAATTGGTCCACTTTATACCTAAAGAACTAAAAGATTCATACCTTGAGGCTATTTTCCATCCAACTGCTTTGAAAAGAGAGCACATGGGTGGTCTGAATTCTGTGAACAGTGTTTGACATAACTGAGTGGAAGGTTCATTGTGGGGAGAGGTTCACCCTCACAAAAATGACCACCCACGCATAGCATGACCAAAGGCTCAAAATGGGAATAGTGAGCTACCACAGGCAGCTGATTGGTCAAGTAAAGTGGGTGTTTAATTATTTTAATTAAGAAAAGGCAAATCACGATTCTGACCAACCTCTAGCTACAAAACAGGGCACTCATGAGTTTCATTTAATAGCTTTTGATGTTAATCACAATGTGCTCATTGCCATTCTAGTTGCTCTGGGGGGTATAGATATAGCCGCACTATAAAGTATTAATGACTTCAAGAAATGTAGTCAGGAAGCCAGGGTGAATACACAGCAAGCAATAGCAAACAAGGCAAGGCAATATGTTCTTACAGCAAAGGCTTCTAGCTCTGGTAGAGGGAAATAAAAAACCATGCGGAGTTTTTAATTGGGTGTGAATGTGGGAGAGGAAGGTGACCTAAGTGGACGTGTGACTTATGATGACCCTGAAGGTGGTGTGGAGGGCAGAGTGCACTGGGGCAGGGGGGGCGAGAAGGTTGCAGGAGCGGACTCAGGGAGCCTGGTTTAGAAGCTATTGTAAGAGTCTAGGTGACTTAGAGCTGAGGTGGTGATAGCAGAAAGAGCATGACAGATACAGTCAAGGCATGTCTGAAGTGGAACCATAGGATAAAGTGGCTGGCTGTTCATGGAAGAGGGGACAAGAAAGATTCAAGGATATTCTGTGGTTTGTCCCCTGAAGCAGGATCTTAACCAGAAACAGTCTGTGTAATTTAAGCATGAAATGAAACCTCAGTCTGAAGGCAGGACGCTTTTGGTGTTGGAAAGCCCTTGTAAATGCTGTGACTGTGGGTCAGACTACGGTGAGGGATGCACGTATAAAAGTGAAGAGCAGGTGCTGCATGGAGTGTTCTCACCACCAGCACCCCAGAAAAGGGAGCTCTACTATTCCCCTGGGATTCACAGACTTGATGCTAAGCTGGTGTTCTCACCCACTCACTCCTCCAGCAGGATTTGATCCTCTTTCTGCTCTCACAGCACCTGCTCACCCTGGGACCTTGGCTTCAATGACACATCCTGGTCCTTACAGCACCAAGGAGTCTAATCAGATGCTCTTTGTTATCCTCTTTGGTAGCTCCCTGTTACTTTCCTTCATAGACTTGTCCCACTTTGTAACTGTTTGTTCGTTAATTTACTTACCATCTTTCATTAGACCATAGGTTCCTTTAAAACAAGGAGATATTTCTATTTTATTTATCACTATATTCCCAGTATATGACTCAGTGCCAAGGATATGGGTGGCATTCAATGATACATGTTGAATGAGTGGATGAATTCTCCATTTCAGATGCATTGCCTTTGATATTTTGGGGCACCTCACAGACACTGTCGCCCTGAGCAGGAATTTTGACAGTCAGTCTTATGTGATTGGAGAAGAAATGAAAGATAAAAGAAAAACTTGATGAGCAAATCTAACTGGATTTAATACCTAACTGGATATGGGGGATGGAGGAGGGAGATACCAGTGACTCACAACTGGGTGACTACAAGCTTTCTCTTTTCAACCTCTGCACCTGGGGACTGCTATACCATAGGACACGGGGTTATGCAATTTCTTGGTAGTTAAGTTAGAGTCATACTCAGATTCAAATTGCAACATGCTCAACATATGGTAATTCTATTTTTGATTTTTGAGGAACCACCATATAGTTTTCCATGGCAGCTGCACCATTTTACACTACTACTAACAGTGCACAGCATGTGAATATACTTAACATTACTGAACTGTACATTTAAAAATGGTTAAGATGGTAAATTTTATGTTTTGTGTTTCTTACCACAATTTTGAAAATTGTGAAGTGCTCATTGGGTACCGACTGGGTGCTGCTAAGCGTACTAGAAGTGTCCTAACTGGCGAATTCTTTGGATGATTCTGGCATCTCTAAAGCCAAGTGTTTCTGTGAAGTGCTGGAAGGAAGAAAATGGGGGTTGGTTAACAAACCCATTCTAACTATATCACTGCCCTGAGTTTTCATCCAGATGGAGTAAAGTATTCCTATTGTTCCCAGGTTGAGAAGATTTGGAGAAAAAAGACTGGGGGAGACAGTTTAGGCTGACATTTTAGGCCGACAAATAGCATATATGTACAGTCACTTATTCCAAAAGCCCAGAAAATTGAGTTCTTTTCCCCCATCTTTTCTAATCCCAAAAAGCAGCTTGCCTGTAACAGGAAGGGAGACTCAGGGAAGGACTAGGAGAGTTGTCCCCTCAACACTGGGTTGAGATTCCTAGGTGTGGCAAAATCATGCAGGGTGTGCCTATCCCTTAACAAAGAGGACCCGGCAAAACCTTTTCTAAATACTACTAATACAGAATAGGAAAGAATATTTCCTGCTCTGCTGGTGAAGCCTTTCCGTACTAACTCCGCTTTCTCCACTGTCCCACTGTGACTCAGGGAGGCTCCAGGAATAAGTGGGCAGGGATTTACATATTCCTGGCTGAGAGTGGTGATGCCAATGGGAGAAGATCCAAACCACATAAGAGACCACTGTGCCTCCCCACCTGACTCTGAATGTACATTTAGATACGTTCCAAGAACTCTCCAGGCACCAGCTTGCAAGCAACAGTGTATGTCTAAACTCCCTCCTTGTTCTCTGTTATGTTTTGTGTTTCTTACCACAATTTTGAAAATTGTGAAGTGCTCATTGGGTGCCTCCTGGGTGGCCCTGTTAAATAGAAGAACAGAAAAACTAAAATGCTCAAGAGGATCCCCCAGTGAAATTTCTAATTAGCGTCTATCCGATCATGTGAAATTATTCACAGAAAGGTTATTAAACAATGACATACTCGCAAATGCATTTAAGATTGTGCATTCCTATATGAAACGTGAGGTGTCAAAAGAAAGTTGGTTCAAAGCATTCCTTTTGTCAATAAAGTGTAAAGCCAAACCCACTGTAAGACTATTTACAAAAGGTGTAATTTAGCAAAAATATAATAATAATTATCTTCAGTTTTTTCATAGACAGATATGGGTACACTGTAGCTATAGTATATTTATAAAGCAGCTCTTTTCCTTCTCTCTCCACTGTAGTAAATCATATCATATTATGCGACTTCAGTACAAAACAAAGAGACAGTTTACCAAAAAGATATATGAAATTCAATTTTATTGAATAGATTTACCAAAATCACTGCTGTTTTAAAACAAAAAATACTGATGCTAAATCTGAAGATCAAGCAAAAATCTCCTGAATGCATCAGATTTGGAATTCCTTGTAACAGTAAGAATAAGTCACACATCTGGAATAGACAAGCCAATATAGAATCTGTTGTGCAGGAATGTGTGGATTTGTCAGATACATGGGGCTTAAACTGAGCCGTATATTAAGTCTAGCAAATGATAATTGCAGAGCTCCACTGCCTCTACAAGGTAAATGCTAAGGTAACTGCTGATTAGCCCTAGTACTTACAAAGTGTTAACAGGTAAGCCTAATAGGATTTGAATTTAAGTAGCTGTGATTTCTTTCCCTCCCTCTTCCAACTCTGAATTGGAAATTCTGTGGACACCAATAGAAAGGCACACTTTCAGATCTAAGGCACTCACCATGAAAATCCTCCAAGACCAGATCATAGCATGATGCTAGGGCTGGATCAGACATGGTAAGCTGGCCAAAAACGTAAATAAAATGCTGCCCACTTTGTTATACTAAGAGTTTCTCAACAAGACGTCCTGAAGTATTAATAAATTAATTTATCAGGAAACACACTAGTCAATGGGCTTAGAACACTGCTGTCCCCATGGAATAATGACCTGATTCTTAATAAACAGCTAGAAAATTCCATGTGTTCAATTACTAACATACGGCCTTTTTCTTTTTCTTTTTTTTTTTATTTCAGCATATTATGGGGGTACAAATGTTTAAGTTACGTATGTTGCCCTTACTCCCCCTTCCCCCCGAGTCCGAGTTTGAAGCATGTCCATCTCTCAGATGGTGCGCACTGCACTCTTTGCGTATGCATTGGCCTTTTTCTTAATTGCTGGCAGTTTATCATATTATGTGTACCTTGTGTGTGTCTGCACACATGTGCACTCTGTGTGTGTGTTGGTTCGACTGTTATTTCTTGAGAACTAACTATATACCAGCTACATTATTAGAGACCGCTTGGGATAAATGCCAAAGAAGACAAACACAACCATGGTCCTCAAGAAAATATGGTCTGGTGAAGCGGTGCTTCTCAAACTTTTAATGTGCTTACAAATTACATGAGGAATTTGTTAATATGCAAATTATAATTCAGTGTGTCTGGGTTAGGGCAGAAATTCTGCATTTCTAATACACTCCCTTTACTGCCAATGTTGCTGGCATTTGAGTAGCAAGGTGTCAGAGGACACGGGTGTTAAATTACACAAATAACTAACTGTATGCTTACATTTGCGATAGTGCTATAAAGAAAGAAGTTTGGGGCCAGTGCCGTGGCTCACACCTGTAATCCTAGCACTCTGGGAGGCCGAGGCGGGAGGATTGCTTGAGATTGGGAGTTTGAGACCAGCCTGAGAAAGAGAGACAACCCACCTCTACTAAAAATAGAAAAAAATTAGTTGGGGTGCAGTGACATGTGCCTGTAGTCCCAGCTACTTGGGAGATTGAAGCAGGAGGATCCCTTGAGCCCAGGAGTTTGAGGTTGCTGTGAGCTAGGCTGATGCCATGGCACTCACTATGCCCGGGCAACAAAGTGAGACTGTGTCTCAAAAAAAAAAAAAAAGAAAGAAAGAAAAAGAAAAAGAAAAATGTTCATTAGTCCATGAGATCAAATAAAGTGGGGGACCTAATCTATACTTCAAGGCTAGGAGATCAAAAGCTGAAGGATGGTGAGGGAGAAATAGATTTCTTAGGGTTTTCCTAATGGAGCTACAGGAGATGACTTCTTCAGTAGAATTTTATGAGAGTGTAACATGAGAACTACCAATGGTCTTGCTCAAGGGTGTCCAGAGAAAGCCCCCAAGAAGCAGAAAAGGATCCAGCCATGCAAAGAGAAGAGAAAAGGAACAAGAATGAGACATATCCTGTGGTGTGAGAATCTCCTAGTTGCAGTGGTTTGGAAAGTACTTTATTTGACTACCAGAAATACTCCAGAATTTTTCCCATTGATGTGAATCGTACTATTCCCTTTTCTGTTTAGCTGGTTTGAGTAGGGTTTCTGTCAAATACAACTGAAAAAACCTGACCATTATAAAAGCAAAGGGAACTGGAGGTGATCATCTTGGGGGATAGACACACCCTTTACTGAAATGTTGAAGGCAAGACAAGAAGCTGGCTTGGAAGGGAAGAACCGAAGTTCCATTTGGCAAAGGAGAATTTGAAATACATATGACATACCCAAGTGGAAATATTAACTAAATGATGGATATATAAATTTAGAGTTCAGTCAAGAAGAATGGAGAGTGGATATAAGTTTGAGCATCACTGGCATAGACATGATATCCAAAACCATAGGACAGCATGAGATGAGATTATCCAGGGGAGAAACTACCCAGTGAAAACAGAAGAGGACTCAGGACTAGGCCCTAAAGCACCCCATGATCAATGGACCTGATATCATTTAAAAAATGCCAAACTTGAACAAAGAAGAATGTCTGCAACCCACTCACTCCCTACCCCCCATATAGCTGTATTGTGTTCATTTGTTTGCTGGATGATGTTAACTAATCCACAAGTTTCACCTTTATTGTCATTTGTCAACAAGCAACAACAAAATCCCTCTGTCAATGAACAACAAAAAGTGTGTAGGGTATGTGTAATTTTGTGTGATTGTGTGACTTTAAAGTAATAGGACTGATTTTTAAGTGTGGCTCATAAACTGGCTCTAGAGGTAATTCTGAAAAAATATCTGAGTCGTAGGATGAACATTACTTACATCTTAGAACTTTAGCATTTGCATTATAACAGTCTTTTTGTGTACATATATCATTTCTCTGTTATTTCTTGATTACAAACTTGGCTATGGGGGATTGTACTAATTCTATAATGATCACCAGAGAATAAGTTTTTATAGTATCACCAAGAGGCATAGAATATGGTCAGCATTGCCTCTGTAGACAGAGCAATTTGAATGAAAGAGCTGAAAGTTGAATTTTCTTTTAAAGTTTTTTTATTTTTTATTACAACTTCATCATGTGTTCATTAAGTCAGAAGAGTACTTACCATTGTGATATACATATGCAGTAGTTGTTCTCAAATATTAATAAGGCCATGAACTCATTTACATAGAACCTATAACCTTGAAGAATCTATGAACCAAATAGAGTGGCAAGGAAAGCTAACAACCTAACAGTTAAGATTTATGGCCATTATCTTTGTTTAGGCCTAGAAATACATTTCCTTTCCTGAATGAACGAATATGGCCCATTTCAAAGAGAAACGAATACAAGTGAAAACCTTTTAAAGCAAATGCTGACTGAAGAAATAGAATTTCCCATTTAAAATACCCAAAAGAACTCTAAATTCTTTGACTAGCAATTGGCACTCCTGAATCTCTTGACAAGCATAGAGAAGCAGACCCCAGAAGGATCTGAGTTTGAATAATGCTTCCTCTGGTAGGGAAGGGAGGTGCTAACATCGCTCACAACATTTTTTTCCCCGTCCACAAGCGCAGGCCTCCGGAAGACTGGAACTGTCTACAAATTATTCTGACGCCAATTCCACACTTCCGGACAGAAACACAAAAGGAGGGCGTGGGCTTATACGCAAATTCCTTTTCTCCAGTCCTTCCTGCAGAAGTTCACCAGCATGTTCTGGGATCTGAGATCCTGAAACTCTTTGAGCAGGGAAAATGATACACTTCATCCCAGTTGCGACTTTCTTCTGCTCTTAGCAGGGTGTTTGACCTTCTGGTCGACCGTGTTCCCTGTGCCCTGGCACCAGCTGCGTTCCCGACCCCAGAATAAATCAGGGCTGCACGCAAGGCCTGGCAGAGCTCCCGGCACATTTCCTGTCGCGGCCTAAGGGAAGCTGGCGGGGGCTTCTTGGAGTTTGGGGCGGGTGGAAGGGGGAGTCCAGCGAGAGTGAAAGCAGAAGGGAGGGGAGAGGGGACGGAGTGGAGTGAGCCAGCTGTAGAGGGTGGAGACCGCGCTCCAGAGACAGCTGGGCGCCCTGGAGTGGGACAGACCGAAGTTGGGAGCAGCTGTGCAGTGGGTGCGGGCCTCCAAGATGAGGCCGGCGCTCACCTTGTGCCTCCTCTGGCAGGCGCTCTGGCCCGAGCCGGGCGGGGGCGAGCACCCCACCGCCGACCGCGCGGGCTGCTCGGCCTCGGGGGCCTGCTACAGTCTGCACCACGCGACCATCAAGCGGCTGGCGGCCGAGGAGGCCTGCAACTTGCGCGGCGGGGCGCTCAGCACCGTGCATGGGGGTGCTGAGCTGAGCGCTGTGCTCGCGCTCCTGCGGGCAGGCCCAGGGCCCCGAGAAGGCTCCAAAGACCTCCTGTTCTGGGTCTCTCTGGAGCGCAAGCGTTCCCACTGCACCCTGGAGAACGAGCCTCTGCGGGGTTTCTCCTGGCAGTCCTCCGACGTCAGCGAGTCCGAAAGCGACACGCTGCAGTGGGTGGAGGAGCCCCAACGCTCCTGCACCGCACGGAGATGCGCCGCACTCCAGGCCACTGGGGGAGTTGAGCCCGCAGGCTGGAAAGAGATGCTGTGCCACCTGCGCGCCAACGGCTACCTGTGCAAGTACCAGTTTGAGGGCTTGTGCCCTGCGCCGCGTCCCGGGGCCGCCTCTAATTTGAGCTACCGAGCGCCCTTCCAGCTGTACAGCGCCGCGCTGGACTTCAGTCCCCCTGGGACCAAGGTGAGTGCGCTCTGCCCGGGGCAGCTCCCCATCTCAGTTACCTGCATCGCGGATGAGATGGGCTTGCGCTGGGACGGACTCCCCTCGGGCAACGTGCTCTGTCCCTGCCCGGGGAGGTACCTCCAGGCTGGCAAATGCGCGGAGCTGCCTAACTGCCTCGACGACTTGGGAGGCTTTGCCTGCGAATGTGCCGCGGGCTTCCAGCTGGGGAACGACGGACGCTCTTGTGTGACCAGTGGGGAAGGACAGCTGGCCCCTGGGGGGACCATAGTGCCCACCAGGTTCCCGCCGGCCGCTGCGACAAGCGCTATACCGAAGAGAACGTGGTCACCCAGGGTCCACGAGAAGCCAGGAGAGATACCCCATGTCCCTGAACAAGGCAGTTCGGCAACAACTATTCCTGAGATTCCTCCGTGGGGAGCACAGAGCACTATGTCTAACTTTCAAATGTCCCCTCAAGTCAAGTCAAAGGCCACCATCACCCCGTCAGGAAGCGTGATTCCCAAGTTTAATTCCACAGCTTCCTCTGCCAATCCCCAGACTTTCGACTCTTCCTCCACCGTGGTCTTCATCCTTGTCACCATAGCAGTAGTAGTGTTGGTGATCTTGACCATGACAGTGCTGGGGCTTTTCAAACTCTGCTTTCACAAAAGTCCTTCCTCCCGGGCAAAGAAGGGGTCTTTGGCCCCCCCAGGCAAGGAGAGTGATTGCTGAGGCTGCTGCTTTGAACTCCAGTTCTGCACAGACAGTGGGGTGAAGGTCAGGGACTGCGGGCTACGGGCTACGGGACAGAGAAGGCACCTCGCTGGTGGGGTCCTCTCTTGGTTCTGGCCATGCATAGGGGAACAGGAACATGGGGACTTCTGGTGAAAAGAGTTTTCCACTTTCATTGAAAAGGGAAACGAACAGAGAAGAACTTATTTGTGGGACTGAGTATTCCTGTAGAAATCCCCTTTCCCCTAAATCCTCTCTGCTTCACTGAGAAGATAAATCAGAACAGCACACTCCTTCCCTGAAGATGGAGGAGGTGGAAGTGCCTTAAGGCGGTACTGATGGGCAGGGTCCTGCTGGGGAGAGGTACTTTCTTACGTTTATTCTGGAGAATCTGGAGAAGTGATTGAACTTTCAAGACATGGAAACAAATAAAAAATAATACAATTAATTTTTTTTAAATTTTTACCAAATAGAAAGGAAATCCATTTGCATTGTTCAGGCTGGGAATATATTGGTTTGAAATTCCCTGGCAAAAAAATAAAGGATTGTTGATAACCCAGACTCAAATATCATTGGCTTCCTTGAGGAGTAAGGACTGAGGGACATGCTGGGAATAGCAAGGAAAGTGCATACTGCTGTTAGATTCAGGGGAAAGTCCTGAAGTCCTTCTAATGAGGAACAGATCTCTAAGAACTAGGAACTTTCCCCTTGGTTCTTTTATCCTTTGTTTTCAAAGTCACTGCTACTTGTGTGCTTTGCTATAAATCCAAAGCGTACTGTTGCCAGAGTCACTGGCTCTAGAAGCAAATTATAGTTGATCACAAATTCAACTATTTACTGTGTGTCCTTGCCCAAGGAAACAAATGATTTATGTTTTTCCCTTCCAATCCTTCCAGTGTTTGTGCTCTTCAGAGTAATGACCTCCCTAACCAATTAGCCCTCTCCTAAACATCAGGATGCTTGTCCTCGCTTCCAGTTATGGTGATGTTAATTCTAGTTAAAACATTAATGCTAAGTATTGATTTGCAATCTTCTGGTTGCATTAAAGCAAAAATAAGCTGGGTTTCCTCCAAGGTTGCTAGGTTCTTGTGCAGTTTTTAATCCATGGAAAAACTTGAATACCAAACCATTTCCTTTTCCTCTGGGTAAGATTGTGTGCAGTGACAATACATACTCATCTTTGAATGATTACAATTTTACAAGAGTCTACATGGGCCAAAACAGCTTTCCAAAGGAATTAGGTATAAGTATAAGAAATAAGTGATAAATAAAAAAAGCTGTCATCTTATGATGAGTTGGGGTACTAGAAAGTGATCTAAATAAAGCATTCTTCTGAAAAATAGTTAAGACATAATAAAAATCACTATCTGGGGAATTAAGGTCCCTAGAAAATATCTCATTTTTATTAGTATGCTGAGACTTTAAAACTAAGTGTGTGGGCATTGGTGTATGAAAAGAGAGAGGAAAAACATGCTTAATAATGGGGAAGAATGACAGTAGGAAGAAGCTTACACTATATTTTCATAGAATCGTTTTGATGTTCTTGAGTATACGATGTATTCGAAGGAGAGCAGACTTAAAATTAGTAAGTGATCAATAATAAAATAATCTACTAAAAAGTTAAAACAGCTCTATCCATAAATCCACATTCTAAATATAAACATATATATTTGGTATTATACCATTAAAGGAACAAAGTAATAAGTAATTTTCTTTGTGTATTAAATATGTTTCTAAATAGTTACATTTAAATAAAATCACAAATAAATCAGAATTAACAAGATTTGATGGAATTTTAAGTATTATCATTTCACAAGTGAAACTAAAAATCAGGTAAGTACGACAAATGGTTTGCCCTATGTCCCCCAACTTGTAATAGTATATCTCAGTTCACATCAATCTTGGTGTTATAACTTTCCACTTCACTACATGACTTCTCAGTAGAGAAGGTAACTATTTGAATAGAATATATGGTGCTTTCTTTTATAACTTGAAAAATAGCCTCATCTATAACTGAGCTTAACTGTTATTTCTATGTGTGTGTGTATATACATACACAGTCGTTGTCACATCACAACAGGATACGTTCTGAAAAATGAGTCTTTAGGACAGTTTGTCATTGTGCAAACATCATTACACAAACCTAGATGGTAAAATGTACTACACACCTCAGCTACAAACCTGCACAGCATGTTACTATACTGAATACTGTAGGCAACTGTAACACAATGGTAAGTATTTATGTATCTAAACATATCTAGACATAGAGAAGGTACTGCAAAAATACAGCATAAAAGATAAAAAATGGTGCACCTGTATAGGGTACTTACCATGAATGAGGCTTCCAGGACTAGAACTTGCTCTGGGTGAGTCAGTGAGTGAGTGGCGAATGAATGTGAAGGCCTAGGACATTACTATACTGTATCGTAGACTTTATAAACACTGTGCACTTAGGTTAAACAAATTTATGAAAAATATTTTTTCTTCAATAATAAATTAACCTTAGCTTGCTCTAACTTTTTTACTTTATAAACTTTTTGATTTTTGTTAACTTTTTGACTTTTTTGTAAAAACACTTAGCTTGAAACATGAACACATTATATAGCTGTACAGAAATATTTTCTTTTTTAATATTCTTACTCTATAAGCTTTGTTCTATTTTTAAAATTTATTAATTTTCTTTTTTTTACTTTTTGAACTTTGTTTAACCATTGCTAAAAACAAAGACACTGACACACATAGGCCTACACAGGGTCAGGATCATCTGTCTTCCGCCTCCACGTCTTGTCCCACTGGAAGGTCTTCAGGGGCAATGACACATAGCGCTGTCACCTTCTATGATAATAACATCATAGATGCTGCATGGAATTTCCTTTGATTTCTGGCTGTAAAGTCTTCCCTAAAATTTTGATTCCATGGCAGAATCAGGCCAGCCAATCCAGGTCTCTTAAGAGTCTATCTGGAGTTAAGGTCAGTGCTCTTCCTCTAAACTACTTCTCTACTAACACTTTATTATTTCTTCAACCTCTGAGGTTTATTCCTTTCTTACTTAAAACCCTCTGCCATCACACTCATCTCATAACTTCTTGTTCACTCATTTCCTTAGGATGAAGACTGGAAGCTAATTTACAGTCTTTTGTAATCCTAAACCCTGCCATCCTCTTACACGGTCTCAAGTCCTCACGCATGGCTCCTCCCATGCCTGTGGGTCTCAGTTCCTTGACTTCCTCATTCCTGGTTTCCGATGACCTCCACTTCATTTTAGCCATCCACTCGAACAGCCACCACAGAAATACAGATGATTCTGAAACTGCTCCACATCTGAAATCGCAAATTCAGACATTCATGTGAATGTGTATGTGCACACGTGTTAAAAGATCTAAACCTTAATAACTGCCATTGTTAGAGATAAACCATTATTGTTTGAGCTTTGATATTCTTTCTTTCTTACAGTAATAAGCCCTGAAGTGAATAGTAGTAGCCTGACATAGTATCATTCTTTTTCTTTTCTTTTTTCATTTTTGGAACAATTTTATATCTACAGAAGTTGCAAGTACAGTAAAAATAAAATTTTTTCTGGATTATTTAAGATTAAATAGCCAAGCAAATAACCCATCATCCTTGAATACTTTACTTCTAAATTATATCATTCGTTAGCATACAATTATTCATAGTATTCCCATTATAATTTTTTTTTCATTTTCTCTTCCATTTCAGATTTTAGTAATTTGAGCATTTTCTCTTTATTTGGTAGGGTAGGTGTTGGCTTTGGTATCTGTCAGTCTGTCTAACTAAACCTTTGTACAAGAACCAACTTCTGGGTTCATTAATTTTCCCTATCATATTTCTATTCTCTATTACGTTTCTCATCTAATTTTTAAAATTTCCTTTCTTATCTTTGTTTTGGGTTTACTTTGTCTTTATTTATTAAATATCTAGTTTTTTAGAATGAAAAGTTAGGTTATTGATTTTGAAATCTTTCTTTTCTTAAAATACAGGCATTTACAGTATAAATTTCTCTCCTAGCACTGCTTCAGTAGTATCCAGTAAGTTTGGGCATATTGTGTTTTCATTATCATTTATATCAAAATATCTTCCATTTTCCTTTGTGATTTTTCTCTCTATGACATATTGTTTATTTAAGGTATTTACAAATTTCTGTAAATTTTTATTTTTAATATTATTTAATTGTGGTTAGAAAATATTCTTTGTACTGCTTAAATCATTTTAAATTTATTGAGCCTATCATGCAGCCCTAGCATATGTTTTATGGAAAATGTTCCACAAAACTCGAGCTGTCTTATGGTTGGGTTTTGCTTGGTATAGCTTTTCACATTTCTTGGCTTTCAACCATGTGAGCATTTAAATCTAAAGTGTGTCTTTTGTAGACAGCATATATTTGCATCATTTAAAATATCTATTTTATAATCTGTGTCTTCCAATCGAGGTGTTTTGTACATTTGTGTTTAATGTACAGTGAGGTAAGATCTATACCTACTGTATTTTATTTGCTTTCTACATCTTACTTTTTTTGTTCTTCTGTTTCTTCATAACTGTCTTCTTTTGAATTAAGTAAATTTTTTAAATTTCAGAATATTATGAGGGTCCAAATGTTTTGGTTACATGGTTTGCTTGTGTACTGTTTGAGTGAAAGTTGTAAGCGTGCCCGTCACACAGATAGCGTACATTGTCCACGTTAGGTATGGCTTCATCTAGCCCCTCCTGTGCAGGTGTCTTTTTGATAAAATGACTTTTTTTCCCACGGGTAGATACCCAGCAGTGGGATTGTTGGATCAAATGGTAGGTCTACTTTTAGTTCTTTGAGGAATCTCCATACTGTTTTCCATAGAGGCTGTACTAATTTTCAGTCCCACCAACAGTGTATATAAAAAGTGTTCCTTTCTCTCTGCATCCATGCCAACATCTATTGATTTTGGACTTTCATTCTGACCAGGGTAAGGTGAAATCTCTCATTGTGGTTTTAGTTTGCATTTCCCAGATGATTAGGGACATTGAGCATTTTTTCATATGTTTGTTGGACATTTTTCTATCTTCTTTTGCAAAGCTTCTGTTCATGTCTTTGGTCACATGCAGAAGAATGAAACAAGATCCCTATCTCTCACCATTTACAAAAATTAATTTAAGATGGGTAAAGAATTTAAATGTAAGGCATGAAACCCTAAGAATTCCAGAAGAAAATGTTGGAAAAACTCTTCTTGATATCAGCTTGAATTAATTTTTGTATATGGTAAGCGGTAGGGGTCCTGTTTCATTCTTCTGCATGTGACTATTGAGTTTTCCCAGCATTTATTTATTGAATGTGGCCTCCTTTCTCTGGTCTATGTTATTGTCTGCTTTTTCAAAGATCAGGTGGTTGTAGGTAAATGATTTTATTTCTGGGTTCTCTGTTGTGTTCCATTGGTCTATGTCTCTATTTTTATACCAGTACCATGCTGTTTTGGTTACTATAGACTTGTACTATAATTTAATGTCAGCTAATGTGATGCCTCCAGAATTTTTCTTTTTACTTAAGAATGCTTTGGCTATTTTGGGCCTTTGGAACCTTTCTGGTTCCAAACAAAACTCAGAATTGTTTTTTCTAGATCTGTGATGTACAACATTGGCATTTTGATGGGGATTGCATTGAATCTGCAAATCACTTCGGGCAGTATGGATATTTTAATGATGTTGATTCTAGCAATCCATGAGCATGGGATGTTTTCCACTTGTTTGATATTCTTAGTGGCATCTGGGAAGTCATCTGTGGCTCTTGGTCAGCAGAAACTGATTCTCCTCTTAAGTTGACATTTTTTAAGCCAAACCTCTTTCTAAAATTATCAAGACATCATTTGCTGGCATTAAATTCTCTATCCAGCTTTAGATCCTTCACCTTCCTTTTGCCTTGTCATGTAATGACATTGTTTTTCCTTCTTTTTTGTATTTTTTGTTGATATGTCATAGTTATACATATTTTGGGGGTGCATGAGATATTTTGATATGTATATACAATGCGTAATAATCAAATCAGGGTAATTGGGTTATCCATCACCTCAAAGATTTATATTTTCTTTATGTTGGGAACATTACAATTCTTAGAGCTATTTTGAAATATACTATAAATTATTGTTAATTATAATTTCTCTACTGTGCTATTGAATATTAGAACTTATTCTTTTTTTATTTCAGTGTATTACAGGGGTACAAATGTTTTATCTAACTGTATTTTTGTACCCATTAACCAACTTCTCTTCATTCCTCCCTCCCCACGTCCCTTACCAGCCTCTAGTAACCATTATTCAATGCTCTACCTCCATGAGATCCCCTTTACTTAGCTCCTGTATATGAGTGAGAACATGCAATATTTGTCTTTCTGTGTCTGGCTTATTTCACTTAGCATAATGACCTCTAGTTCCATCCATGTTGCTGCAAATGACAGGATTTCATTCTTTTTTATGGAGGAATAATATTTTAATATGTATATATACCATATTTCCTTTATCCATTTATCTGTTGATGGACACTTAGGTTGATTTCATGTCTCAGCTGCTGTGAACAATGCTGCAGTAAACACAAGGGTGCAGAAATGTCTTCGATAAACTGATTTCCTTTTATTTGGATATATACCCAGCAGTGGTATTACTGGATCATATGGTAGTTCTATTTTTAGCTTTTTAAGGAACCTCCACACTGTTTTCCATGATGGCTGTACTGCTATATATTCCCACCAACAGTGTACAAGCATTCCGCTTTCTCCAGATCCTGCCCAGCATTTGTTACTTTTTGTCTTTTTGATAATAGCCATTCTAAGTGGGGTGAGATGATATCTCATTGTGGGTTTTATTTGCATTTTCCTGATGGTTAGTGATTTTCAGTATTTTTTTTAACATACCTGTTGGCTATTTAGTATGTCTTCTTTTGAGAAGTATCTATTCAGGTCTTTTGTTCATTTTTAAATTGGAGTATTATTATTATTGTTGTTGTTGTTTTGCTATTGCGTTGTTTGAATTCATGTTCTGATTAATAATCCCTAGTTGGGTGGATAGCTTACAAATATTTTCTCCCATTCCGTGGGTTATCTCTTCACTTTGTTGATGGTTTCCTTTGTTGTGCAGAAGCTTTTTAGCTTGATGTGATCCCATTGTCTGTGCTTTTGAGATCTCACCTAAAAAGTCATTGCCAAGACAAATGTCCTGTAGTGTTTCCCCAATGTTTTCTCTAGTGGTTTCATAGTTTTAGGTCTTTAATCCATTTTGAGTTGATTTTTGTAGATGGTGGCTTTGCTTTTCTCAAATCATATTAGAGTCTGTAAGTATGCCTTTCTTATAGCAATCCTGCACCCACATAAAAACTGCATTTTCAATACAGGATAAAAAGGGTTTTTTCAAAAAGTGCAAAATTTTCATACCTGCTAGCATAGCTGCTTTGACAGTTTCAGAAATTTTCTTTTCTTTTTTTTACAGTGGCCCTTATGGTGAATTAATTTTCTTGAAATGGCAAGCAACTGCAGCTGCAGACCTCAATCTATGGCACATACCAAGCAATTCAACTTTTTCTTATAATGTTACCACTTTTTTCTGCTTCTGGGGAACACTTCCAGTCTCACTAGCGGCCTTTGTATGGGTCTCATGGTGTTATTCAAGGTTCACAGTATTGCACTAACCACAATAAAAAATATGTGACAGGTTGCTTTTTACTGCAATAAGCAATTTGCTGGAGAGACAATTGCTCACATGGAGATTATTAGCATCACACAGGGTTTTAAGTGGATATTCACAATACTTGAGCTCACCACAATAGCAACAGGAGGTGACTAAAAAATTATTACAGTACAGAATTACTATAGTTAATTTTATGCAGTTATGACTTAATACTGCATTTTTATGTTTGTTTACATTTCTTTGCACTGTGAACGGCACCATGTATAGTCTGTAAGTGGTTGTGTGTATAAATTTTGACAAGTTTTAACTTTTCATAATAGATTTGTGTGTATTTTATGGTAGTAGATGATAAAATAGACTAATATCTACATATATTTTATGCACTTATGACATACCCAACTTTTTCTTAATTTTTTATCAATGTCTAGGCTATGCTATTTATCTGCAAGTTTTTTTCAGATTATCACAAATCTCCAAAAAAATTTTACAATACATTTATTTTTACTAATCTATGTATAAGTGGACCTGAACAGTTCAAACCTGTGTTGTTCAAGGGCCAACTGCACATGTAAAATTACACAAAATATACTACATGTTATATATACTATATTATTACATGTAATATATCACATATGAAATTATAGAATATTTAATATTTTAATAATTTATAATAATGTATTAGTATAAACTACATTAGATATTGTTTATATGTATAATTTTGTAAATTATATATATAATCTTCAACTCCTAGCTCTGTCTGTGGAAAGGCAAATACACATACACACACACATACACATCTATATCAATTTCTATATATTCTGTGAGTTCATATAGGTATTTACAATCTCAATCATACACTCAGAATTTATTCTATTTTCAGCATAATGTTTAGAGGCAAAAGAAAAATAAATAAATAAAAATTAAAAAAAATTTATTCTAACTTTCCTTCTTTTCCTCATTTGTAACTCCTTCTTCTAACATGAAAAACTTGCATATACATGTATATGTATAAATTGTATTTGTATATATCATATAGTATATATTATTAATCTATATATTTATTTACTCAACCCTAAAATACACAGAAAGTGGTTTCAGATTTCCTAACCCATATCACTGTGAGAAGAAATCTTTAATGCACAATATTTTGTACAGTTCTTGTGGATTTTAGCTGTAAAATATCTAGTCAACACCCTGTTTTCTAAAGTTACTTGCATAATTCTTCCTCTCTGCCTCTTCATTATTTTCATGTTATACATTTGTAGTACAATTAGTTTCACTGGTTTATATTCCATTTTTATTCCTCCCAATTCTTATTTGTTTTACTTTTTTTTTGAGCATGTGGAACATTAACATCGTTCTAAATGTCAGAATCATACAAAAAAAGTGTACACAGAGAAATGCCACACAATTTTTTCTTCCTTCATTTTTCCTTCCTTCCTCCCTCCCTTTGCCTCTCTCTTTTTTCTTTGTTAGCAGCCATTACTGCTCAATGCTTGAATCTATTAATTCATTGGGGTTATAACAGAAGAATATTTTAATGTTTTGTTTTCATTTGTTAGCTGGAAAATTTTATAAGATACTTCCCCTCATCTACTAGTCAAATAGCAAATTGTACAGTCCCTTATAGGAAAGGCAGGATAAATACTTGAGTATTCTCTTATAGTTACTTCATATTCAAGATAATAAATTTATTTCCTATCATCCTCAAAAATAACCAATTATATTTTAGACTATCGATATGAATCCATGAAATTAAACATATTTGATGGATTTTAATAAATTGCCATTTTTAACCTTATTGAAGCTCACACTCTCTCTTCTTTGACCAGTAAGATCTTCCTAAGTTGACTCCTGAGTCTTTTTGACATGACCCTAGTTATCCTTCAATAATTTTTTTGTCATCTGGTATTACAAGATGTTCCAAATCCACTATGTACAATTTGTTTCCCAGATATGAAATTAGCCATTTCTCCAAGAAGCCCTGGTTTCTTTTAATGGAAAATGATATTTCAAGACTGCTATTCGGGCTCTAAAGATTGCACTGCTATAGGACTAGTCATTGTGTCTATGTCCCTTTAGAGAACAGATTTAGAAAGTATAACAATTCCTAAAATAAAATATAACTCTATCAGCACAAGAGAAACACGTATAGAAGTGCAATAGAGGTAAACATAGGTAAGTGTCCCTAAGTGGGAGCTTAGCTTTGCTCACCTTTTCACTGGCGTGAGCCCTGGGTGGAATGAGGGAAGGTGCTGATGGAAACTGCAGAAAGTTTAGGGGATGATGAAAATAAAGGGAATTGGCATTACTTCTCCAGGCAAGGCCCAAGCAGACTAAAAACTTCTTAGAGTCTAACATGTCATCGCTATTGTAGAGTGGCAGTGTCTGAGGGAGGTGTCCAGATGGATGGACCTAAGGGAAGCATTACAGATTGGTGTGGGAGAGAAGCTAAAATTTCTTTTGGCTGAGAGTCTGCTTATGGATCTGACAAAACTGTGGAGTTGGAGTTGTCATGATACAGAATAACCTGAATGTACTTACAGAAATCAAAAGGAAACTCAAACCTTACAGCCACTGATGTAGACAGCCACAAAAAAACCTCCTGGAAACTGTATGTCTTATTGTAAACCAACTTGTATAGATACAGTGGTCATGAACCATGGAACGTGGCATCTGTCTTCCAATGTCAGGGAAATATGTAAACTTCCTAAAACATGGATCATCCTCATGGATAATTGAAGAATTAGAGGAAGAGAATCCTAGAGTGAATAGTCAACCAGGTAGCACTAACGAGAATCAGAAGAAACTGAGTACACCTTGTTGTAAAAAGATTAAGTTTTTTGTCATCAGGAGAAATGGAACTCAGGAACTGAATTCTGTTATTTGAAAAATAAAGAAATTTCTATTTGTACATACTTGGATTTTATTAGTGGTTCACTGAGAAAATATTGTATATGCTTTTAGCCTTATCTGTAGAATAGAGGCAACGTTAACTGCCTCATAAGAATGTTGAGAGAAAATACAGAGACTTCTTACTGTGTTCTGGAGTAGAGTAAGCACTCATCAACTATCTTAGCTTTCTGAAGATGGAAACTGTGAAATGCCCTTATCACGATATTTACAAACTACTCAGACCACACCACTCAGTGTTTTAGGAAGTCTTATTAATGCCACTATAAACCAATGAACATAATTTGAAAGTCCTGAGAACCAGAAAACAAGTCTACTGGTCCACAACCTTGAAAAAAAAAAGCATTTAAATGTATCCAGGATAGCAAACAATGTTCCTAAGCTGAACATACTTTTGTTCTTTTGCCAAGCGTAGTAACTGACCTGTCATGTGATATGATGTGTGATGGGATGGGAGCTGGTAGAAATATTCATCTTTGTTTGGAAAAGAGATCCCTTCCCAATTCCTACAATTCCCCCTTTCAAATGGCAGAACAAGGTGCATATATTATTGAGTCAAAGGGTACTGGATAGGTGGATTCTTAAATGTGGCCAGAGAGTGTCCTCCTCAAAGCCTGGGATAAGAGTATGTGCTCTAAATGATTCATCACAATAGGGAAGCTCTTCTGGAATTACCATGTCCTAGAAGGCGGTAACTATAGTTTATTCCCTGGACAAGCCCCAGACAATGTACTCTTCAGTGATGTAATTTGGGTATACCAAGAGTGCTGAGGGTGTCATTCTGGCAGACACCATTATTACCAGCGCACCCTGCACTCCCAACATAAATAGGAAGATCTTAAAATGATAAACCAAACAAAATTGCTTTAAATTCTTTTTTTCATAAGATGGTTGAATATAAATTGTAAAGAGCAAAAAAAATCAATCACAGATTATTCTGATATGTTGTAATAATCACATAGCACTTGTTAATAGACCTATTACGTCCACATAGCAACTTTTGAAAGACAAAATATTTTACATGTACTATCTTGTTTTATTTATCCTCACAAAATCCCTGTGAAACTGTGGGAGGGGTAACGGTAGTATCTGTGATAGCTCTCAACTGAGGCCTGCAGAATTATTGAGATTGTTATCATAGGCATATCAGCAAGGTGTCTCATTTTAAAAAGAGGTCCTCCTCCTTGAAAAGGTAGGAAACTAAGAAGTTTTATAGAGAGTAAAATATTCACATTTCTAAGGCTGAGTCACATTTGACTGGACTTTTCAGGTGTACGTGAAGCCAAGTCAGAATTAAAACTTCTTATTCATGCTTCAGTTGTATTTTGCAGGTGACACAGGAGACATGGCCAACACTAGGATATCCTCACCATCAGAAATTGGCACTTTAATTTTTACCTCTCCAATACCTTTTAAAAGATTAATTAACTAATTTTATTTTTAATCGATAAATAATAATTGCATATATTTATGGGGTACAATGTGATATTTTGGTATATGTATACATTGTAGAAAGCTTAAATCAACCTAATTAACATATCCATCATCTTACCTACTTATCATTTTCTTTGTGATGAAAATGTTTAAAATCTACCGTTTTAGCACTTTTGAAATGTACTTTAAATTTATTTTTTCCCCCTATTTTGGGTCTTAGGATAGGTGTGGGAGTGTTGGCTAACACTTCCATTTATGGTCTTGACACTTCCCTCCATGATTTGAGACTAAAGATTCAAAAATTTTAAATCCTAAAAAGTAATTTAGTCTCATTTATGCCTTTAATTTTCCTCTCTGCACTGATCTTCCTTGTGGGTTATACATCCATTAAGTCTGCCCTGTCCTAAACCACTAGCACAAAGAGAAGTCTCATTATCTTGATTTTTCCATTTACTCTTTATCTCTCTTCTCCTGGTGATCTATCCCAGCCTGCTATCACATTTACCTTCTTCACACACTGCTCCAATATTCAACTCTGCTGTTCGAAAGGTTGACAGGCCTCCCCATTACGCGAAGTCCACACTTGTTAGCCTGGCTCAGGGCTCCAGGACCTTATCAGGTTAGTCCACACTCCTCTCTCATTGTACTCTGTGCTTTGCCAAACTTTAGTTGCCCACTGTTTTGCTTTATTTTAGCTCCATGATTTTAACACATAAATCTTCTACCTGGGATGCCAGTTATTATTAGCTGGTGTGCTGAAATGTGTCTGTACCACAAATCCTAGATTAAATGCTACCTCCTCCAAGATATATTCCCCAGTTACCTTAAACCCAAACCAGTTCTCTGAAATCTCTTATCACTTTATTTGAATCTGTCTCTACTACATTACATGCTGCTGAAGTCAAGGACTATGCCTTACACATTTAAAAAAAAAATTACTTTTACATTGCAAGCTATTAACAGATGTTTTCTAAATAATTTATAATTAGGCAGAAATGATAACAAATTTGCTTAAATGGCTATTGATTTTTATACTGAATAAAACAAGTTTTAATAGTTTTAAATTCTTAAAAATAATTTAGTGACTATATTATACATTATTACTGAAAGGTCTCCTGAAAACCTTATACAGTTTTTTACTTCATAGTATATACATATTAACCCAGACAAGTATGAAACAAAGTTCTTTGATCTGTATTCCTGAAAGCCTAACTTTCTCTGCACCCACACCTATCCTCCCACATGGTTAAGAACTGAGATACTCCTCCTCCCCAGACCATTTCTTTTCTTACAAAGACATCTATAAATAAGACATCCAGATGGACTCTGTTTCTCCAAGTACCCTTCCAATTCCACCCCCTCCACCCATACTGCCAAACGTCCTCCCCTCTGAAGACCAGAGTCAGATATCCTGACAGCTCAGAGCAGCAGGAATTCTGGAATGAAAAGTTGGATTTGATGAGGTGCCATGGTTTGGGGGAGTAAGAGTGGGGGCAAGTCTAAGGCTTTCAGTGAGTTCTAAGCTGGAAGACAGATGGCAATAGACTCTGTCCTCAGGGATAAAATTGCCTACTAGTGGGACCCATCCAACAGTCCTATAGCCATAACTTGAGGAGGACGGGGTCCCTGGGCACTCTGGCTTCTCTACTCAAGGGTCTGTGGAACTAGGATTCTCATGGTTTCAGCCAGTGACACTAACCCTGACTCTGCTACCCAACAAATTTGTGATCAAAAGGGCAGAAAAAAAGGAGAATATACAAATTCATTTAAAAATAATTTACACATCTGTGGTCCTTTTGCCCTCGCCCAAACCTCCACTGTTAGTTACCATTCTCTTTTTGACATCCTATTTGTATCATCTTTGCACCATCTTTACTTTCCTTATTTTTTGAACCCAAAGACAGACTACAGATTACAATTGGAAGTGAATCAGGAGAATGCTGGATAGATATTTCCAGGCCTCCGAAGATGAAGATAGGCCTCTATTTTCATTGAGTTTGCCTTTGGAAGGATGTGCCAGGACTGTGGGTGGCAGGTGAGATGAGGAGGCACGCATGGTGAGGCCCACCTCTCCAGGGAGTCAGGCTAGTATTTTCCCAAATGAGCTGTTTTCAAAGTATCAGCTGACCCTAAATACCTCTTGCTCCTGCAAAGCTCTGTCTACACTCTCTTAGTTTGAGGAGGAAAGATTGACAGAACTAAGAGCACAGAGTTCTCTCCTTCACACTTACCATAATTTTAGCAGATTAATTCATTTGTATGTATTCATCACCTATATATAAGTCCTTTAATATACAGGTCCTGTGAGGGCAGAGACCATGTCTGCCTCGGTCTTTTCCACTTCCCCAGTGTCTGGCACATAAACAGAACTCAGTAAGTCCTTACTGAATGAGTGGAGGAATAGGTAGGTGGTTTGAGGTTGGTGGAGGAGACACATTTGCTGCTCTTTTCCAAATACATAAACATTTGACTGTGTATACACACATGTACAAATACACACAGATACACACACATACACATACTTCTTTCACCTCTGTAGCTGAATACAAGTTGCCTTTGTGCCTCTGCTCTGGTGCTCTGTGCTTCTTAGCCTCACGTTTTTTTTCTGGGATGCATTCATTCTGCCACTCTCCAACCCTCCAGCTGTAGTCCACCCTGACCTTACTTTAGGTGACCTGGCATCTTCCTCTCCCCTGGCATGTACAGATGGGCCAGAGGCTCCACCCACAAGGGAAGAGTCCATGAGAGGGCAAGGCAATTAACAGTTCTGTTGAGGACTGGTTGTGTTTATCTTCGCATATCCTGGAAAATGTTAAAATTGAGCAGAGGCCCGTTCAGGTCTCACGTGCCCACAGAATGTGGCTTCCAAGATATCTTCATTACTGGCAATACCTGCTCTGTAGGCCTCAGCTGCCTGCTCAACTTCCCCACACAGATTTACTCTTGCCATAGCAAGCACTACATGTCTCGCATTAAACTCATCACAGGTTCCTGTTGTTAAATACATTCATCTCTTTAATGGTACAACTTGCATTCCAGCTGGCATACACAATCACTCTTTTTTAACTATTTTTTTCTCATTAACCCTCGTATCCTATGTCCCCAGTTCCTACTGAGTCTCCCTTTGAGATGTCCATGAGATTTGCTCTTTTCTATCCAGGTCCACCACTCTATCCTAGTCTGGGTTTTCATCACCTTACTGTCACCTTAGACCTCTTTTTGACTCTAATATTCATATACAAGTCCACTTAGCAAACCAGTTTAGTCTTTCTACAGACCAATTTATAAAAAAACAGCTTATGCTTCTTATTTTCTGGCACATGAAGATCCCAAAATCCATGAGTGATCTTCTTGAAATTTGGCACCACCCTACAGACTTGTCCAACGTTATGTCCCAAGATTCCTCAAGACACACCTTCACCCCTGTCAGGCTCCTACCTCACAGCTCCCCACACTGGAATGTCTTAATTCCTCTCCTTCCATCCCACTCTTTCATGAGGCCTTCCTCGGCTTAGGCACCCACTCTCAGCACTGGAGGTAGGCAGAACCTGAGATAGACACGATCCTTGCTCTCCTGCATCCTACGGTCTACCTGAGTTTTTCCTTTCTCTTATCTGCCAATAGTGCTCTGCCCCTTAACATTTAATTACATGCTGACATATTTCTGACTTATTCACATGTTAAATCAAGGATTATTTATTAACTCTGTAATTTGGGTAGGGCATTGTGCTGGGCAGGTAGAAGCCGCAAGTTCCGGAAGTTGAAAATTTTGTTGCCATTACATACCCTGTGTCTAGCACAATGCCTGGAGGTGGGCAGGAAGTTCATAACCCTTTTGAATGACTCATGTAATAAAAGATTATAAGTATTGAGCAATCAGAACATAGAAGAGAGAAAAATCAGAGAGTTGAGAAGTTTGCAGAAGGCTGTGCTTTGGTGAATGAGTGGGACACGCATAGACTGAGAAGTAGGAGGAGGGGATTGCAGGCAAGCGCAATGCTGAGCAAGGAAGTGAGGCAGAGTGCAAATTGCCCCTCACCTCTGTTTGATCTCCTCTGTTTCCATAGCAATGGAGTATAAACAGCCCTGCTAGCCCTTGAACCAGGTGTATCCATGTGACTGTGTTCTCAGTGATAAAATGTGGGCAGAAATAATGTGTACAATTTTCATATCATCTGCTGTAATAGCCAAAACAGGATAGGTTATGTCATGGAATAAACAGTGAAAGTTTATTTCTTACTCAGAAAAATCTGCTGCAAGTCCAGATGACTCTCTTGAGCAGCTGTCTTCTATGTGTTGGCTGGGGATTCCTGCAAGTCTCTATCTTGTAGCGTCTCCACATCAACATGTGTTTTGTGGCTGGAGAGTCAAGAACCAGCAATTAAAATATCAGCGCAGAAGTGACTCATGCCACATTGGCTCCAAACTAGTCACATGGCCATGTCCAGCTACAAGGAGTGAAGAAGTGTAATCTTCTGTGTGCCCATAAATAGAAAGGAACTAGATATTGGTAAGTATTGTTACGTCTATGACACATACATAAAATGAAATTTCACTTCATAGACTTAATCTCCACTTTCTGAAGTCTTAAACGTGTGGAATCGACCAGTCTTTGAATATAAAACTACACCCTAGAGGATGGTAGAAGCACAAGATGAAATGAGCCTGGGTCTCTGAATGATTTTTATGGAGCAGAATCACTGCATCAGCCTGGAACTCCTACCTCCAGACTATTATATATGAGAGAAATAAACTTCTATCAGGTTCAAGACCCTGTGTCTTGAGGTCTCTCTCTTTCAGTGGCTTAGCTGATACCCGACTTAAGACAGGAAGAATCAAGGCAAGCAATAATCTTGACTGGAGTTAGTTTTTGTGTAAGGGAGTAGTGTTGTGGCATAAAATAAACAAAAGAAATGTCAAGACGCATCTGTTTGTCTCCAACCCACTGAATAAGCTTTGAGCTAATAGAAACTAAAACAGATAAACAATTTTTCTTCTCATCTCTTCAAGATTTAGCACATTTCTACATCCAGGGGGGAGTTCTTTGTGCATAGTTGTTGGCTGATTGATAATAAGATGAAACAAAAATATGAGAAATCAAAACTCAGTATCTAGCTATACCCAAAACACAAGAATCTCTGATATATGGCAAACAGCCTCCAAACTAAGAAGGATATATACCACCTTGACACATAAAAAAATTTAGAAGGTCAATATCCTAATGGAAAAGGAGGTATTACTTAGGTTAAAACATCCATTGATCCATTGCTCCTCCAAATGCACAACTTAAAATAGATTTACCCTTTCGAACACCACTAGAGAAAAAGAACATGACTACATGGGATACTTAGGTTAAAACATCCATTGATCTATTGCTCCTTCAAATGTGCAATATAAAATAAATTTACCCTTTTGAACACCACTAGAGAAAAAGAACATGACTATACGGGGGACACTTTGTTTGCTCTTCAAGTTTATTTTTTTAATATTTTTATTATTCCTTTACTTTTTGCTTAAGATGTAAAATAGAGTGATAAGATTTTTGACAAAGAGATGTATTTATTTTACTTTTTCATTGTAAGTGACTTTCTCTTTCTCCTGTTTCTAGGATGACCAGGGAAGGTATTTGTCACAACAAGAAAGGTCATAATCATATCCAAATTTTTTTTATATTCTGTTTAAACATAGAAAAAGCCCACCTGTTGGTCTATTAGAAATATCGTATTATAGGTATTAAGCTACAGCAATAACGGAACATAATACAATTCTTTTTCTAGCCCATGAGTAACTGAAATATGTATCAACCAGAGGAGGGTTAATATTCTGATCCCATGTCCAGATAAATGCCAAAGCGAAATGATAGCTTTAAAGAGGCTGTATAAAACAGCATAAAATAAAACAAAAAAAATAGAGAATTGACAAAATAATTTGGAGGAAAATAAAGATAAACATGTTGATGTTAAAATATGTATTCATAATCTGAACAATTTATTATGAGGTATCTCATTAATTTATTAATTTAAGATAAATATTAAAGACATTTTTCTTATTAATCTGGTCATTACCCAATTTTCCTATTAAGTTCAAGTCTATGAACATTTATTTCATTAGCTTCAAAACATGCTCATGTAATATTATAAATATGCCTTTAACCAAAATCATCTTGGGGAAAGCATGGATTGGAGGGACAGTCTTGCTCCTGTCGTGCTGGGTCAGTGTGGGTACTGACTGTAGTGGAGACAGTTTGGTGGGTGGCTGAGAAGAGAGTTGTCAGGGAACTGGCTCAGTATGAGCAGCGCACATTGGAAATCAGAGCTGGAGCTTGGGAAGACTTGAATTCTGGTGCCTAACTCTGACAGTGATCAACTGTGAGGCTTTGATGCTGGGATACAAGAAGACTAAATTCACCCAGTTGTGAATTAACTAAAACAGGCAGAAGAGGTCAGACGCAGTGGCTCATGCCTATAATCCTAGCACTTTGGGAGGCCGAGGTAGGAGGATTGTTTGAACTCAGGAGTTTGAGAACAGCCTAAACAAGGGTGACATCCCATCTCTACTAAAAATAGAAAAAATTAGCTGGATGTGGTGGCTCATGCCTCTAGTCCCAGCTGTCTAGGAGACAGAGGCAGGAGGATCAGTTGAGCCCAGGAGTTTGAGGTTGCTGTGAGCTAGGCTGATGCCACAGTACTCTAGCCTGGGCAACAGAGCGAGATTCTGTCTCAAACACACACACACACACACACACACACACACACACACACACACACAGAGGCAGAAGATTATTTCCTTTCAAATTGATAAAAATCTAGGTTTGAGAACAGAGCTTATGTGCGCAGGCATCATGACCCTGCAAATACTGAACCCAGAATTAGAAACTCTACCCTACCACCCCAGGCAGATGCACAACCAGACAGCTGCAGGCCTCCCCCTGGGACAGAGCCTAACCCTTAAGGCAAGGAGGAGCAGTGCACAATGTTTATGTCCTGTGGCAGATCCCAAAGAGAAAGAGGGGCTGAGGAACTGAACCCACATTCCTAGTTCCTTTCCCAGACTCATCAATCATCTAACTCACTACACCTCCATGGGGTGGGTAGGGGTGGAGTCAGAGGCCCTGAGTGTTTAGGGAAAATTCCTTCATCAGAGAACCTAGAAGGTGGAGAAGAAGTGATCCCTCCCAAGATAAGTCACTTCAACTTTATAAGCCTCAGATTTTCCCATTTATAAACTGATATCTCCAATGTACCTTTTGGTTATAATATTTATGATTTTTAAAAAACCTCTTTGGGGTAAGTCAGTGCCTAGGACTGGTGAAGAAGGGATGGTAGTCCTGGGGGTCACTTAACAGCCACTCGGTGGGGAAGGTGGTCCTGAACCAAGTGGTGTGAACTCTGTGCCATCTGCATGGTTTTATCCTATTGTATTAATATTTCAACAAATATTTATTGAGTATCTTCTATGTACCAGGGAACAGAGTGGTAAACAAAACAGATCAGATCCCTACCTTCCTTCCTGGAGCTAACACTCTAGTGAGGAGAAACGTTTAATAAGCAAGCACACCAATGTGCAATTACCACATGCAAA